>JASDQU010752202.1:14832-37744 GCA_032191745.1 Picea mariana
TAATGTTGTTATAATATTTTTCAGTTCCTCTGAGATTTGAATCTTCAAGAAGATTTAATGTTTAAGTCTTTCCTCTTTGTCCTATTGGAAGACATGATGTCTATAGGAGACGTATACATCCTTCTCACCAACATATTCCTCCTATTCACCCTTACTACAACCTACTGACTGAAGTTAAACTAAGACCTCACCTGCTCGTGCATACCAGTCTAGTTTTCTGAGTTAAGACAATATTTTCTTGAGACTGTGCCCATTTTCACATTTTATAACCAATTAGTGACATAAAATTCTGATGGGTATCAAGCTTACCTCTACCACAATCCATAGGTGACTTATGGTGCTAACATTTTTGGCGTTCTTGCCGGGGAACGAATTGAAGACATTTCCCTAGGATAGAACGACAAAGAGCTTCTAATTCTGAGGGTGCATCAAATATCATAACCATTGAATATTGCAGCTTGCACCTGGTGACTCCACTATTTCCAATCCACTATTTTAGTTGTGGCTACCTCTAGCACACCTAAAGCTGATCCAGAGAAGCTTTCTCGAGAAGGCTTTTAGCAGTTGCTTTCTCAGCTTGGAAAGTTCTCTGGGGGAATGACCACAATCAAATCTGGTCTTTGATGTGAAAAAAGAACAGATGCATTCATGATGCATATCATTCACATGTGGAATCCATGTTTAAAGAATTGATCGATGACTCCACTGGTCTAAAATGGAAAAAATCTTGGCTTAAAGGTTTGCTCCTTTTAATTTCTCCTCTATTCCTGGTTTCCAAATGTTGTCCCTACTATAGATGAATGGGATGATTATATTTTGAGATTCATAAGAAGAAAGCATGATCATCCTGGTGAAAAATTGTTTAATTTTCATATATGCATGCTTCAGCACAATTTTGTTCACCAAGATGTCTTGATCAAGATGTTCATATTTTCTTTGGAGGAAGATGCTCATGAATGGTGCCAATCTCTCCCTGCTGCTAGTACCCATTCTTTGAAGAAAATTCACGATGCTTTTAATTTATATTATAAGGAGATTTACATGTCTAACCTTATATTGGATTTCTGTTGTAAGAGGTTTGCATCCCACACCGAGTAAATGATAGGGTATTCCTCGTGTGATGAGTCTAGTGAAGGTCTAAGTGAAAGAGGAAGCATAAGGATATTTTCGTTCATGAGACAGATGTTTTGACCAGCCCTGCTTATGATGAAGAAGGACTTCTAGTTTTAAAAGAAGATATGGTTGTGGAGGAGGATTCTTCCCTTTTCCTTGAAGAGGTTTCCCATGATATATTTTCAACTAATATTGAAGAGAAAAATCATGTGTATGAGAAGCCAGAAGAAATAGTTATTGTTGTCCCTGAAATGGATATTTTTAACAGTTATATTCTTGATGGAATTATTGTTTTATAGGTTGATCATAGATATGAAGGGAATCCAATTTTCTATGAGTATTCTAGTGATGATGAGAAGCAAGCTTATCTTACATTTGATCACTATGAAGACACTGAGAAACATGATAAAGAGGAGGCATCATCCATTGATATACATGAGAAGATTCTTTGCCATCAGCTAGAAGATGTTATTAGAGAAGAAAAAGGAGAAGTGGATCAACAACCTTCATCATCCTTCCACCCACCTGCGCTTTCCAGAGACATTTATCCATGCGTGAGGAGCTGCGGAGTAGAGAGGGTTTTTGCTACAAATTTTCTGGAATTTTCCACTCGTTCTATGAGCCTATAGGGGAATACATAGATTTGTTTTTACTCCATGATTTGAAGCCTCAAAGTCTTATCCCACCATTTCCATCGGGAGGAAATTTGAAGGATGTAATATTCCTGCTGTCATGGTTGCATCATCTTCTATCAATCATTGACAGAGTAAAAGATCTTCTAGTTACAAAGTTACTTGAATGGCTATGGTGGAAGTTTTCATTCACCTAGCATTTTGTAAAAATCAATTATTCTAGGAATGTACATAAATAAGATCCTCCTAGAGCCCATGTATTTTGATTTCATTTTTTAAGACAGTTAGCTTGTTGGCCTTTAATCCTTAGCAGGATGTTTTTGGAGCATGACTCCATAGCCTAATAGAAGGTGACTAAAACTACAAAAGGAGATATTAGAGCCTCGCAGGGAGGACTCTATCCCCCATGGAGCCTAATGTTATCACATATAATTGTAAGGGGGGTGTTTTCCCTAAGTATTTGGCCATTGGGTGGAGAAAATGAGAGAAATGGGGTTTAACAACCCACCATATGCATTTTATCCAAAGTCGGGATGTATGAAGGTGGGAAACAGGTGGCAACATATCAACATTTCACTGACTCGCAGATCGAAAAAGTGAAAGTGAAGAGTCATGAGGACTCAAGAAACATGAAGTCACGAAGATATCTGGGCCATCAGTTATAGAAGGACACATGGCATAGGGTCATCCTGGAGTTGAGGTCTTGAAAAACCAATAGTCGAGGTCCCAAAATGCTGATAGCCAAGGTCCCGAAATGTCAATATCCAAGGTCCTGAGATGATGATGGTCCCAAGGGTCCGAGATCCCGGAATGTTGATATTTATCTAGGTCGTCTGATAAAAGGGGATGCATAGCACCTGATCCAAGAGAGAACGATTTCCCGACTCAGACGATTGAGCAAGAAGCACAATGTGAGTTCATGAAACATGAAATTGAGACACGCCTAAGAGTTGGACCCACGATCACAGCCTAGGGGTATATGGAAAGCACGGATAAAAGAAAGGTTGGAAACTGATTGAGTGACAGGGGTATGAAGTTTTTTGAGTTGATGATCGTGGTCATCAAATCCAAGGTAGGTACAACCTTCGATCTAGATGGGTCATTTCGCGGGATCAAGCATTAGAATATTTAAAATCAAGGGGAGGGAAAAATCCTAAAATGTGAAATCCTGAGATTTCATAGGGGATATATGTAAGGTCATGGCCCATGGTCACATGGATCAATGGATAGGAGTTGCACCAAGAGATGAAAGCATTTTTCTTGGTCTCATCAAAAGATATGCATGATTTCAAAGCGTTGGGCTTGACTTGTAGGAGTCGTGAACGTCTCTTGGAGCATTCATGGGTGTCACACTTCATCCCGATCCCAATGAAAGTAGTTAATGAAAGTGGGAAAGGTATTTGAAGCCTCATTTCACCACATAAATGGAAAGCATGGAAAATCTGACTTCCAACCAAAATTTCTTTGTCATGGATTTTCTTTTGAAGCCCATACTGTCTAATCTTGTGTCTGACAGAAGAATGCAAGTACACCCTGATAGAAGAAGATGTAGATGCCAAGCCTTGAATGGAGTGACCAGAGCAATCTTATGTAGGGAGAAAGTTTATTTGATTATATATACTCAGTTTTTATATTTTTTTATGGTCGATAGTAGAGCATAGCTCCCATATTGTAAAGTTTTAATGAAACTTCTAGTTTTTGGCCATGTATCTTTATTTTAGACTTCTTGTTTAATGAAATTCAGATTTCTTACTCCATCTTATTCACCTCTATTATTGAGAGGATTCATGATGACTGATTCACATGGATTATTGTGATTGTGTTATGATGAATGTTTGATTGTAATGTTGTTATAATTTCTTTCAGTTCCTCTGAGATTTGAATCTTAAAGAATATTTTATGTTTAAGTCTTTCCTCTTTGGCTTGTTGGAAGACTTGATGTCTGCAATAGACCTCTACATTCTTCTCACCAATGTCTTCCTCCTATTCACCCTTACTACAACCTATTGACTGGAGTTAAACTAAGACCTCACATGCCCATGCATACCAGTCCAGTTTTCTGAGTTAAGATGATATTTTCTTGAGACTACGCCCATTTGACCACTTTATAACCAATTAGTGATATAAAATTCTGATGGGTATTAGTCTTACCTCTGCTACAATCCAAAGGTTACTTTTGGTGTTAACAGGTTCTATTGTACATTTTTCCTAAAATCTTGTTCCAAAAGATTATTTGTGGAGATTTGTTGTGAAGATTCATGTTTCTCTTCAATATCTGGATTGGAAATACAGTGATTAAGTACATTCTCATCATTCTCTTCCCTGAAACTTATTGCTTGATTAATACTGCAAAAATAATGAATATTCTCTTCCTAGGAATCTGTTTCTTCAAGCCATGACATTTGTTCTGGTTCTGTGAAAGATCTAGTTGGTGGATACATAATTAATTGTTTTCTTTCACTCCCTCTAGAAATGATCATATTTCATGATATACAACTAAAAAGGGAATCAATTGTTGCTAACCAGGGCCCTCCAAGAATAAGAGGGTGTCCACTTATGTTACATTTTGGTTGAAGAACTACAAAATCTACATGATATTCCCATGAAACCAAGGATAAAATGAAATAATATACTACTCCTTCTGTCTTTACCCAATATCTATCTACCATTTACAATATTGTAGGTGTAGGTTGAAGATTACAAATATTCAACTTTTGCATTGTTTGCATGTTTATCACATTAACGGCTGCACCTAAATCAATTAAGGTATTTGGTATAGAAACATTGTTGATCAATATGGTAACAATAGGCACCCATAGATCAACATATTTCTCTGTTGTAACATTTTTCTTCATTAGTCTAGCTAATTTTCCAACAACTTGAATTGTTGTTGGGTGTTTTTGATTTCTCCCTGATTTATTAAGGAATAGTTTCGTAATTTATTTTGTATAGATGGGTATGTTATTGATATCTTCCAGTAAAGGAATATTTACAAAATTTTTCTTTAGTTCATTTAATAAATCATAATCAGAAGGGGTTATATATTTTTCCAAATTCAACCTTTCTGGTAAGGGAGGTGTTTTGGTGAATTTTGATTGTTCCTTCTAAATTTCAATTGACTTGTGTGTAATAGTGGCAGGTTTATTATGCATTTCTTTTTATTTTTATTTTTCTTATACAATTATATGGTTTTTTTATGGAGTTTTTTACCAAACCTTAATTGGATATTCTGAATAGAAACAATCCCACGATTAGGTAATGTTTCTTCTTCAACATTATAGGAAGGTCTTTCCACTCTATTATTAGGATTAGCTACTAGTTGTGATGGAAATTGAGTTGGTCTGGGTGGTGTTTGGTTAGAATGTAGTTGTATTTGTTTTTTTTAGGTTATTTGTGGTGGGGGTGGTATGGAATATGATCATTGAGTTAACTATGAATAGTGAGTATGTGGAATTTGTTGTTGCAGGTATGGTTGTTATTGGAAAGGATAAGAATGTTGTTGAAAATGATATTGTTGATATGGCTGATATGATGTTCGGGAATTGAAAGAAGGTTGGTTTCTGTAAGTGGTTCCTTTCCAACCTTGCTGAAAATGTTAGTTTTGATCCCACTGAGGAGACTATGCCTATCATGGAAGAGGGGTATTCCAATTATTTTGTACAAAATTTAGATTAGAATGTGCAACAAATTATTGAGTAGGGTCTTGAGGCATACCTGATATATGTGGTTTCTATGGTCTCCTTGGTGCAACATAATAAATATATTTTTTTAATTTTCTTTCACCTTTGCAAATTGATTTGAGTCCTTGAAATAATGGACAATCCTCCATCGAATGGTTCTATGCAAAAATACCACAAATTTGAATACTATCTAGTGGACATTCTCTAGGTGGATGCTTTTTCTTACGTCTATGAAAAAATATTGCTAAACCTTCATTTTTTTGTTCATGTTTCTTTTGATCCTTCAATGTGTCAATGTAATATCCTATTGTACTCAAAAGATTGGTTTTAAAATTATTCAACAAATTTACTATTTCTTCCCTAGTAATACTCCCTGTGGATGATTTGGTGACTTTGGAGAGAGCATCCCTTTGTCCTTTTCCATCCTTGGCCTTTCCACTAGAGTAATTCCTTTATAATTTAGTAATTTGTTCAAATGGTAAGGATGAAATATCATATGCACCCATGAACCATCTGGTGGAAGCTCATCCTTGATCTATTTAATGCAAGTGAGGTAGGGAACCACACCTTTTCCCTTTTCAATCTTGGTACCTTGAATCCTTTCCTGAAGCACCATAATCATGTTTTAATTATTAATTTAGTAGAGGATACACAAGGCATTCCAAATTTATTTAGAAAATGTTTTCCATAAAAGATGTGGGATTATGTGATCCTTTACCCCATCAAGGATTATGCTCATAGAATTCATTTCACCCTTCTTCTAGGCTCCCAATAAATTTTCAACTATATGAGCTACTTCCTTATCATCAACATGTTCAAGGACAACATTGACATCCAAGATTATGGTAACCCTCTCTTTCCAGGTGGGGAATTTTTAAACACCTTTATGTTTATCCTCAACTCTCAAAGTCATCATCATTTATGAAAGTGTCTTTGTCCAAAATCCATCGTTTCCTTGCCAAATGATTCGATGATCAGATATGAAATCGATATCCTTAACCTAATACGTTGATGTTGTTACATCAACAAGATGACTCTAATACCATGTGAATCCACTAAAACCCAACAAGATCAATGGAAACTTCAACAATTTTAATACCTAGAAAAATTATTCACCAAATAAGAAATCTGAAATTGCAGTTTAATAGTTATAGCTAGGTTTCTTCACAAAATACAATCACACAACAGAAATAAATACTATGAATGTTGTAGAAAGTAAAAGCAATGACCTCACATGAGAGACACCAAATTTTTGGGGTAAAATAAGCCCTGGAAAAACCCAATGTCGGAAAACCAGTTCTTCAGTTTGTGGATTTTACTGTGCAGTAGAAAATATAGAGATCTCTTACAAAGAATATTAATTTACAAAAATGGTTGAGGAAACCCCAACGAAAATTATTCCCAACACATGTATGGCCCTCTCCAAACCAAATCGAAACCAACAATACCAAAATCAACCCAACAAACAAGCTTCTGCATAAATCTTATGACCCAGCTGCACTGTATCTACGTCACATGTGCAGCTCTATGAGATCTGTAGCATGGCCTATGAAAATCACTCAAGAATCAAGTCGATCCACCTATAAAATATCTCCTTTGTCTTCTCTACAATTTTCCTCCAAAAAACCCTCAAGTGAATCTCTATCTCTAGCTGAAATGCGCCCTCTCTCAAGTGCATAGTGCACCCAACCACCAAGTCGACTTCCCTTTGTCACAGATAATGCAAACAACCTATCTCCAAAGAGATCAAGGGATGAGATCAAACCTCACTCTCTCAATGAGATGGATGGCCAGGATTAAAATACCATCACTTAAATTATTTTCACTTTTAAGTTTAGGATAATGTGCTCATTAAGTCAAGATTAAAATATAACACATTTAATTTACTTTTTCTAAGTCAAAATTTTAGGAAGGAGATTAATTAATCATCTTGGATATGTTTCATTATCCTCCACCCATGCTAGGATTTCATGCATGGAGAATACCTTCTGAGTTACACTTCTCAATAGTATGCACATATCTTGAGGGAATTCCAACTATGGTAAGGGGCCTAGGGATTCAATCTCTAGAGTCAGCACATCAGTCATTAGTGGGGTAAGTAGAGTAGAGATTGACAATTTATTCGATAATTTTAAAACATATATTCTCAGTATTCTTGGTTCTCAAATAGACACATTGGAAATTAAACAAAATAAAGAGGTAGATAATGCAACATTGACTATTTTTTGTCCAAAATGTAACAAAAGAAATCCTTTAAAAACATGTTCTTTAGATAACATTGAACTTTGTCATATATGTGTAAACAATCATGCTAAAAAAAATACTCATCTCTACCAGAACTCAAAGCATCCTACCAAGGAAATCATGAAACTATAGAGAAGTTGTGTTTTGTTGCACCAAAAAGACCTTGGTATCAAAGGACATCATACATATGTCAGGATCACTATCAACAATTCAATTCTTGTTATTCAAATCAACAATAACCCCAACAAAATTGGACCGTTCCTATGTCATGGTAAGCATGTCCATGATAGAAAGTCCAAACCCAACCTTGGAGAAACAAGGTTGGTGAAGACCTTCCTATGGGACCATGCCTTCTCCTTATCCTATGAAACATCAATACACCCAATATCATTCACAACACTAGTATTCCCGACCAGTCCAACAAAAATACCCAAATCAATGACCACAACCACAAATTTCACAACCACAAATTTCACAACCTCAACAACTTCAATTACCATCAAATCAACCTCCAAGACCCACCCATCTACCTACAAAACCCGTTTTAAACCCAATAATAAATTAGCTCAACCCTCTTACAACATTGAGCTATAGAATTTTCCCACTGATATGATTACTCCTTTTGATATAAACGACATTCATGTTAGATTAGGAAAATAACTTCGTTGTGATTCCCCTATTATTATTGAAGAACCAATAAAGGAGGAGACTCCTATTCAAACAAACAATAATAATAGTCACAATTTGATAAAACAATCTTCTTCATATGTAATAAATAAAACACAACAATCTAGTTCTCCACTTTTCTTAGAAAGGTTGGCATTAGAAAAGAAAAACAAACAATTTGGATATGATTTATTGGATGAGTTAAAGAATGTTTGTATTATAATTCCATTATTGCAAGCAATTAAATACATTCCAATTTATGCTAAAATAGTAAGGTAATCATGTATAAAGAAATCAAGAAGGAAAAAGAATGACCCACAAATCATGCAAGTTATTGCTAAATTGGAAGACCTTATGTCGGGAAAACTTTATATGAAAAAATATGTTCATCTAGGTAGCCCCATTGTAAAAATTCATATCAATAATATTCCAATTGCAAACACATTAATATATTTAGGAGAAGCAATAACTGTGATGACAAAAGGTACCATGGACGAATTACAATTCTCTAATCTCTGTTGTACACCCACAATTTTACAACTAGATGATATATCTACAATAAAACCAAAAGGTGTATTAGAGGATATAATAATCTCAGATTCTTGGGAGTACCCTTTATATTTCAATATTTTACAGCCAAAATATAACTTTGGTGGTCACCCATTAATGTTCTAGCGACCTTGGTTAGCTACAGTTGATGCTTTTATCAGTTGTAGATCAGGAGACATAAAAATTGCACATGGGGATTCAATGAAGAAATTCAATTTGTATCCACCTACTAAATCTTTAACTCAATCATAATTTACACAATGATTTCATGATATAAATGACGATGAGGAAGCAATACATACTATTTTAACTAATGACAAAGTTATGAATCTTATAAATGTTGGACATGGTGGTATGTTGTTGGAATTGATGTCAAAGATGGCCAATATGATCAATGTTGGGCATGATATTATGGTGTTGGCATTGATGTCAAGAAGATAAATATTGTATTTTCATTAATAAATAATATGTCTTTGAGATCCTAAAGTATAGGAGAGATAATGTATTAGGTTGTACAAAATCAGAGTGTGCAGTTTTAAGACCTTTGGGAAGGTCGAAGGAAAGATCAGGAAAAGGAGTGCTACAAAGGAAGCTTTACCTGGAATAAAATATCCATAGAACCAATGGAATTTTTCCTTCATAAAAATTAAAGAGATCCTCATTATTGTGGGAAGTATTACAACTGTTAGATCCATATCAAAAGCAAGATCAATTGTTCGATCGAGGTAGAGCAATAGGATGAGAGAGATTAAAAGCATATGATCTAGTTGATACATTTTGGGTATGACTAGAAACTTCAGATCAAACTAATCAATCATCAGCCATTGATCGAAGGCAAGATTGAGATGGAAATCTTTATGACTTCGAAACTTTGCCACTTCCACGATTATTGGAGACAAGGCAAAAGAATGAAATTGCGAAGTCACAAAATTGTGAAATCTCACCGACCATCCAATTTGATAGGAAGATTAGTTGAAATATCATTCTTTGATCATGGTCATATGGTGTTGACCCTCCAGATGTAAATAATTTTGAGTCCTATAAATCCTGAAGGTCGAAGTCGCAAAATCCCACCAACCTTCGAATCAAAGAGAAACTTCAGGTGAATTATTGATTGTCTGATCAAGTACAGTGGAAAAATAGGGTAAGCCACAAATTCCTGGAGTCCTAGAGTGTCAAAACCCCAGAATCCCTCCAGTCGCTAGATCAAGGGAAGAACTTGGGAGTAATTCTAGTCGTCGTATATAGCATTAGTGGAAGGATAACGTAAGCAGAGGTGTTAACTGATAGTAAGCGATCATCATCTCTTTATGACCACTTTGATAGGTATAACTCCATGGAAATTGAACTACTTTAGAGTCATAATATCCAAGAGTCCCATAGTTTCGAAGCCCCCAAATACCATGAACCATCATATCAAAGCAAGAATTAGGGAGTAATGCAAGCCATTATATCAAGTAGTCTAGAGCCATGATCCAAGAGGGAGACACATGGCCCAATTAATATGTGACAAGTGTCAAGGTCCATTTTCCACATAAGGTTTGTGAAATTCATGAATCAAGGTGACACGTGGCACACATACCATGGGTCCACGTCAACCAAGGTGATTTTAACATGACACATCATTCTAGCATTACATCCTCCTACGATGTCTAGCTTCTCCTACTAGAAAAAAGACTCGAAGTGCCAAAGGCCGAAGTCACGATATAACACTGGTCATTGATATATGATCCTCTGGTATGTTTCTCTACCATCTGATCAATAATAGTGGAAGGACAACGTAAAGAGTACTATCAACTGACAACAACCGATCACCTAGACTTTATGACCATTTCGACAGGTCAAACTTTGGAAGAATGCAAGGATTGCAATGGTCAGATATCACGAAGGCCGAAGTACTAGAGGAATTGGTTACATCACTAGTTGTGTGATGAGGTGAAGGAGTTGATAAGGAGTGAAAAAGTCCCAGAAGAATAAGGAAAAGGCATTAGGAGCAATTCTTAATGTGGATAAACCCATGGTTTTGAGCCCAATGTCATAATTAAAGTGGATTGAAGGAAGTTCCTATGCATAATTTGAATTATGTACCAGTTAAAAGGGCCAATGGATAATTTGAAAAGATTGGGATACAGCCATTCCATTTATGATACAATATTATGTTTACACATGAAGGGATAAAATACAATGGATTTGACGTATTTAAATTAAACAAACTATTATCATCATTATTGTTAAAATTAAAATAAGAGTTGAAATGGTTCATTGTCAAAAGATGCAATGGTTCAAATTCATACCTATTTGGAATACTATATAAATAGAAAAGTGTAATGGAAAGAAGCTGTCTCTTTGGTCCACATCAAAATATCAAAATCAGAAAAAAGTTCAAGAAAGGATATTGAAGACATTCATAGAGTAAGGGTGGAAGGGAGGAGCAAGGAAGGATTAGTATCCTTTGCTAATTAAATTTTAAAGAAAGGGAGTTGGTGATTCCTAGGTTTGGTTACCTAAAACAAGGGAGTTGGTGCTTCCTAGGGTTGGAGCCCTGAAACAAGGGAGTTGGTGCTTCCTAGGGTTGGTTTCGTAAAACAAGGGAATTGGTGCTTCCTAGGGTTTGTGCCTTGAAACAATGGAGTTAGTTTTTCCTAGGTTTAGAGCCCTGAAACAAAGAGGGAGTTGAAGCTTCCTATGTTCCGTGCCCTGAAGATGGGGATTGTTGTCTCCTAGAGTTGGTGCTCTAAATCAATCTTCATATAAAAATTGTAATTTGTAATTTAAGTTTATACTTATTTATGTTACTTATTGAAATTTCTTGATGATCAAAAAAGTTAATAAATAATTATTTAAATATTGTTAATAGTTATCAATACTGATTCACATGCCTACCCTCTAAGTATTTAAATACATTCCAACAATTGGCATCAGAGCAAGTGCCTTCAACATAGTCTAATAACTGGAAGGTAGATTATGCATAATCCAATGGTTCAACAAGAGGGAATGTATTCCAACAGAGCACCTCTGTTAATAGGGAATGATTGTGCATTTTGGATTGTGAGGATGAGAAGCTGTATAATGTCCCTGGGTTGTGATATTTGAGAATCTATATAAAATGCCTACAGTGCACCTACTACTATGCCTACAAACATAGCTGGAAATAAGATTTGCAATGACAATGAAAAAGAAACCAATCCCATCCTAGGAGGATTAGCCAACCCTATGTTTGTGGAAGTAATGCATTGTAAGTTACAAAAATAAATCTAGGACAAACTAAAGGTCATGTATGAAGGAGATAGAAAGGTCAAACAGGCCAATCTACAAACTTACATAACACAATTTGAAATCTTGAAAATCAAAGAAGAAGAGAACATATAAGAATATCTTCACAAAGTGGATGAAGTGACCAACTCAATCATAACATTAGGATAAGAACTAAAATATAAACTCATTGTCCAAAACATATTAAGATCATTACCTATGAGGTATAATTCCAATATTTCTACGCTTGAAGACAAACTAGACCTTGATAATCTCATAGTGGATGAGCTACATGTGATCCTCGCAACATATGAGATAAGAACATGGCAAAAGAGACCAAAAAAAGGAGAAACAACCTTCAAGGCATCAAAAGAAAATAATAAACATGAACAAGTCTCCAATGAAGATCATTCAAATATATTTTATGATGAGATATCTAATTTCATGAAGAAAATCAAGAAAGGAATTGGTATATAGAAGGGAAAGTTTCCTCTAATATGCTTTAACTATGGATAGATTGGACATTTTTCTTCCAAATGTCCCTATCCAAAACAATAAGAAAGTGATGATGAAATAACTTTCAAAGAACATAAGAAGAGTAAAAACAAAGACAAAGGAAGTTCTACAAAAATAAGAAGACCTTTTTCACTCAAGATGACAGACGCTCATAAGAAGAAAGTGAAGAGGAAGAGGAATCTAAGCCTCTATTTATGGGTATATAAACCCAAGATAATCACACTAAAAATAAATTTGATATTTAATAATAAAACTTTGAAGTTAAAGGAGAAGTAGACCTATAAGCAGAACTAATCAGTGCATTGTATGAACTTAGAAAATATAAAAAGAAAAACAATGTACTAAGAGGAAAACTATTAGAATTTGAACTAGTACAACAGAGAAGATAGAAGGAAATCTAAAAAACAAACAGAGAATCAAAAAAAAAATACTAGTAAACTAAAATTTGAACTGCAAGAATCCAATATAATTGAAGAAGTCATTTTAAAACAACTCCATAATAGGGAACAAGATTGTGAAAATCTAGAGGGTGAAATTGCCCTTCTAAACGAGGAAATTGAAAAAGAAAAGAGGAAATCAGGATTTGAAAATAGTTAAAAAATATTGAATGATATTCTTAATAGTCAAACATCCCCAAGAAATAATACAAGGTTCGAATATGACCAAAAGAATTTTAATAAAGGATCTAACTTTACTTCTCAAGAAATTAACAAAAATCCAAAAAAATATGCAGCAACTCTTCAAATTTCCTTCAGAAAACAAGAAGGAAAGATAGTAAATTATCAACAGAAATCTGGTCTCCCCTTACAAAAGAATGAATTTAGATGGAATTCAATTACAAGAGGAACTTCCCCCAAAAGGTATTAACATCTATTTCTTGGATATTTCTTCTCTTCCAATAATTTTGGGTATAAAGAAGTATATTGTAGAATTAATGGAAAGAACAATCATAAAATTCCTCGAAGACATATCAATAAGACCAACAAGAATACAAATATTTTAAAAAATAGAAAATATAATTCATTTTATCCATTACAATATCACAATTTTGAATGCTACAATTGCAACTATTATGGTCATAAAGTTAGTGATTGTAGACTATCAAATATAAAAACTTCCAATATCCAATAAGAAGGATATAAGAATATATGGAGGAAATATGAAGCACAAAACAAGAAATATGATGATGATATTGCACCCGAAATTGATGAAGTTGAGAATAGAATAATCATATGTGAAGTTTATAATAAGGAATGTGAAAATTAGAGCTTTTCATATAAAGTAGATCAAGCTAAAGAAAGGAGAACTCCTAAAAGAGAATATGACACAAGTATAGTTCTTGATGAGGCCCTATAAATAAATAGTTCATTATCCAATGAAAAAAAAATGCAAAAATAATATTCTAAATAAAATAATGAAGAAATATTTGTTACACAAAACGATGATGATGCTGATGAATCTTCAATAGCAGACCTACCAGAAGAATTGAGAAATGATGATCTTGGAAATTTTCAAACACTATTTTGATGATATACTAGAGATCCTCCTGAACAAAAAATATAAACAAAAGAAAGGAAGGAGGATTCAGGAAAGACTTAAGGTTGTTCTTGTTGATATCCCTATGAGTATTGAAGCACAAAAAAATGCCATTCTACTTTTCAACATTCTACTTCAAAGTATATTTTCTTGTAAAAATGTGTGTTGAAGGAATACGACCTTACAAAGGAAGAATTTAAATGGATAGTGGGTGAGATTGATTCTCATTTCTCATAATCCTGGTGAGATGATTGACTATTTTGTAGCATATTCCATTGGTGAACCAACTACTTAGATGACACTGGATACTTTCCATCATTGTTTATATCTAAAACTAGATGTCAATAAGCCAAAGGAAAGGGAAAGAAATATGCAATATGCTTTAGAATACACAACCCTTGTGAAATGTTATATATGTTATTAAAGTATGGTATGAAATAGACCAAATGACGTGTTTCCAAAAGGAATGAGAAAATTATAAATATGAGTGTTACAACCAACAAAAAAAGGTTATCGAGCAAATATCATGGTTTCAGGAGTTACATGACAAAAACATTAATATCATATCAACTTCTTATAGAGCAGAAATATGAGCATGAATAAGATATGAATGTGAAGAAGTTAGCTATGATTGTATGGGAACTGAACCACATCACTATTTGAGACCAAAAAAAAATGAAGAGGCTCTTGGGTTATAAATTAGTGAATAGTTTACTAGTATCATGGAAAATTAGGAGTAGTCTGGAAACAAATGAAGGCAATTCTTGAGCAGCATTGTATAACATTGGCACACTATTAAAGTAAGATAAGGGAAAACATAATTAAAGNCTGGATAGAAATGATTATGGATTAAGAATTATGGAAGACTAGAACATGTCTCGAGTATTTGAGGAAGCAATAAAGTAGCAGATGAAAATTTAATCTTATTTCTAAGGTACATAAGTTAAAGCTCATTTTTGCAGATTCAAAGGAATTTGGGGGATTCACATAGGTTTAAAGGAATATGAATGTTTCTGAACAAGTTATTACAATAGTTTATGAGAAGGAGAGACATGTGTTCTGAGAAATGTTACCCTTTAGATAGGCTAAGGGCCCATTTGGACCAAGACCTCAAACTTTGGTCCAAAGAAAAAAGTGAACAAGTGGTTACTAATTTCCTGGAAACAAATGAAGGTAATTCTTGAACAATATTTGTATAATATTGGCAAATTCTTAAAGGAAGATAAGGGAAAACATAATTAAAGGATATATAATGCATCATTGAAAGCAACGTGGATAGAAATGATTATGGATTAAGAATTATGGAAGACTAAAACATGTCTAGAGTATTTGAGGCAACAATACAATAGCATATGAAAATTTAATCTTGTTTCTAAGGGACAAAAGTTAAAGTTCATTTCTATAGATTCAAAGGAATTTGGGGGATTCACACAGGGTTAAGTGAAGATGAATTTTTTTGAACAACTTATTAGACTAGTTTATGAGAAGGAGAGACATGTGCTGGGAGAAATATTACCCTACACACAAGCTAATATCCCATTTGGACCACGACATCAATATTTGGTCCAAAGACAAAAGTGAACAATTGGTTACTAATTTCCTCGCTGCTCCAATCCTTGGGCTTGATCTCCAAGCTCCTCAATGCAAATGAAATCTTGCAAAAAATATCAAATTAAATCTTCATCCTACTCTACATGATTATATAAAGAATATCTATCTATGAAGACTTAAACAAAAATAGAAAGGAAAATTTAGAAAACATGAATTTCAAGGGAATACACCAAGTTGATATTAATTGGAAAGAAAAGAAGGAACTTACAAAGCATGAATGAAAAGGAAGTCACTTCTCCAAGTTATCCTCATCCACCCCTTGCATAAATATTGACATCAAAATGTTGATGCGTCCTCCAGAATCAAAGGTTTGATACCTCTAATATTCCCCCCTTCACCTTGGAAATACCTTCAATATATAGGCTTTGAGAGGTACAACCACCATGAGAAAATGAAGGATATGGTTGAGGATATGGATCCTTAAGGTTGGGATCATATCCTAATATGAATCCCTAGCATAGGGGTTGAACACAACCAACCTCATCCCAATAGATTTGGCCCTTAGGAAAAGGTGTGGAATCCCATGATTCCCTCTAACCAAAAGTGGCACTCACCCTTAGTTAGATATATAACACCAATTTCCAAAAGTTGAACTCCCTTAACATGGAAAGGGGAGAACAACCTCAGCCCAAGAGAAATGGACTTTAGGAAAAGGTGGGGAATCCCAGGATTCCCTTGAACCAAAAGTGGTGCTCCCCCTTAGTTATAGATAGAGCACTAGTTTCCAAAAGTGGCACTCCCTTAACATGGAAAGGGGAGAACCGGTTCTCCCTATACATGGGAAGGGGGGCTCCACCCTTCATAAAATTACCCAAAATGGTCCATTTTTCCAAGAAAAAGGTGTGTTTTGACCTTGAAATGATTGGTTTCTTCCTCCAATTTATGAATTAGGGGTAATGGAAAATGTATGTCACGGTGTGAATGGGTTTTGAAACTTAGAAAAGAGAATGTAAAACTTGGTAAGGTGCATATGACACTTGCGATGGTGAATGGAACACTTAACAAGGTGGATACATCACTTTGTGACACTTAGGGTATGAAACTCAAGTGTGACATGTTTGTGTGTAATAGATGCCCCCTAAAGTGTGAGGTCAGAAGATAAACAGATGGACAAAACAATTTTAAAATTATTCAATGCAAGGGTGTTGAAGTAGGAGATCTTGGAGAAGTGATTGGATCATCAATCATTCTTTGTAAGTTCCTTATTTGGATTTACAATTAATATCAACTTAGCCTATTCCATTCAAATTCATGTGTTATACATTTTCTTATCTATTGTTGTTTTCATCTTCATAGATCGATATGATTTATATAATAATTTAGAATACGAGGAAGAGTTCCTTTGATAGTATTTTTGTGATTTCAGTTGTGTTGAGGAGCTTGGATATCAAGCCCAAGGATTAGAGCAGTGAGGACGAACATCACAACAAAGTATGCCACACTATTCTTCTCTCTTGCTTGATTGTTTGAGTTATATCTATAGGGAAAGTAGTAACCACTTTTTCACTTCTATCTTTGGACCAAATTTTGAGGTCTTGGTCTAAAGGGGGGATTAGCATGTCCACTGGGTAATATTTCTCACAACAGAAAAATGGCGACTGCATTGGGGAGTTTAGCTTGTCCCCAGTGGAGTCACCATTTTTCTATTGTGAGAATTCTTACCCTACGAACATCATAAGCTCTCCTTTGGACCTAGAACCCAATATTTGTTCTAAATACAAAATTTAACAAGTGGAACTACTACTTTCCCTATAGATATAACTCAAATAGTCAAGGAAGAGAGAAGAAGAATGTGGTGTACCTTGTTGTGATGTTCATCCTCACTGCTCCAATCCTTGGGCTTGATCTCCAATCTCTTCAAGGCAATTGAAATCCTAAAAATAATATAAAAGGAAATCTTCCTCCTACTCTATATTATTATATAAAGCAGATCTATCTATGAATACTAAAACAACAATAGACAAGCGAATGTAGAAAACATGAATTTGAGGGGAATAAGGAAAGTTGATATTAATTGGAAATCCAAAGAAGGAACTTACAAATCATAATTGATGATACTTTCACTTCTCCAATCTCTCCTCATCCATCCCTTGCATGAATATTGACATCAAAATGTTGATTCTTCCTCCAGAATAAGAGGTTTGATACTTCTAATCTTCCCCCCCTTCACCTTGGAAGTATCTTCAATATATAGGCTTTCTGAGGTACAACCACCATGAGAAAATGAAGGACATGGTTGAGGATATGGATCCTTAAGGTTGTGATCAGATGATAATATGAATCCATAGCATAAGGGTCGAACACAACCAACCTCATCCAAAGAGATTTGGCCCTTAGGAAAATGTGGGGAATCCCATGATTCCCTCTAACCAAAATTGGCACTCCCTCTTATTTAGAGACAGAGAGCTAGTTTCCAAAAGTGGCACTCCCTTAACATGGAAATGGGAGCACTAGTTCTCCGTATACATGGGAAGGGGGGAATGACCCTTCATAAAATTCCAAGAAATGGTCACATTTTCCAAGAAAAATGTGTGTTTTGACCTTAAAATGATGGGTTTCTTCCTCCAATATGACTTAGGGGTTATCAAAAATGTATTTCACACTTAGAAAAGATAATGTGACACTTGGTAAGGTCCATATGACACTTGCTACATTGCATGTGACACTTAACAAGGTGCATACATCACTTTGTGACACTTGTGACATTTCAGTGTGTAACAACATGTCCTTATAATTTTTAAATTTCACAAGATTCATCTGAAAGGGATTACATGGAAAGGGGTAGAATCACCTCAAGGGGATCATGGAAACATGCCTTTTTGTCATTGTTGTCAAAGAGGGAAAATGATCAGTAAAATCCAGTTAATATTAAAAATGGGTTTTACTTTGTTTCTATCAATACAAAGGGGGGAAATGTTCAACATGGAAGTATGGTGTTGGAATTGATGCAAAGAAGTCCAATATGATCAATGTTGGACATGGTATTATGGTGTTTTAATTGATGTCAAGAATATCAATATGATATTTTCATTAAGAAAGAATATGTTTTTGAGATTCTAAAGCTCAAGAGAGATAGCATATTAGGTTGCATGGAACAAGAGAGCACAATGTTAAGACCTTTGGAAATATCAAAGGAAAGATCATGAAAATCAGCACTACAAAGGAAACTCTATCGAGATCAAAATTCCATAGAACCAATGAATTTTTTCCTTCATAAATAATGAAGAGATCCTCATTACAGTCAGAAGTATTACATTCGTTAGATCCATATCAGGAGAAAAAACAATGGTTAGATCAAGGTGGACATAGAGGCTAAGAGAGATTAAACATTTCAGATATAGTTGATAAATTTTGAGTATAACGAGAGTTTTCATATCGAACTGATCGATCGTTAACCATTGATAGAAGAAAAGAAGGAGATCGAAATATTTGGGATTGTGGATCTTTGTTACTTCGACAATTATTAGAGAGAAGGCAAAAGCATGAAATCGTGAATTCTCTTCTACCGTTCGATCTAATAGGAAGATCGATTGAAATATCAGCCACTGATCGTGGTCATCCACCATTGGCCCTATGGATGCAAATAAGTTTCATTCCTATAAATATTGAATGATGAAGTTACAAAATCCTACCAAATTTCAAATCAAGGAGGAAATTCGGGTGAATTCTTGACCGTCTGATCGAGTGTAGTGGAAGTGCAGGGTAATCAACAAATTTGGGGGTATCGACGTGCCGAAACCCTGAAATCCCTCCAACAATTAGATCAAGTGAATAACTTGAGAAGTAATTATAGTCATCAGATCTATAATTAGTGGAAGGATAAAGTAAGAAAGGTGTTAACTGATAGTAAGTGATCATCATCTCTTTATGACCACTTTGATAGGTATAAATCGGAGGAAATTGAACTACTTGAGAGTCGTAGTATCTCGGAGTCACGGAGTTCCAAAGCCTTGAAATCCCACCAACCATCAGATGAAAGGAAGAATTTGGGAAGAATGTGATCCATTAGATAAAGTCGTCTAGAGCCAGGATCAAGGAGGGAGACATGTGGCCCAATCAACTCATGACAAGTGGAAAGGTCCATTTGGAAAATACGATCTATGAAATTCATGAATCCGGATGACACATGGCACGCATACCATGGGTCCATGTAAACTAAGGTGATGTCATCATTCCCTGTCACTCTTATATTATAACTTATGCGGATGTATATCTTTTCCTACCAGTAAAAATGCCTGAAGCATCAAAGGCCAAAGTCACGATATAACGCTGCTCGTTGATCTACGATCCTCTGGGATATTTCTCGACCGTTCAATCAAGAACATTGGAAGGATAGAATAAGGAGTACTATAAATCGACAACAACTTCTTTCCCACACTTTATGACCACTTTGGATGGTCAACCTCTGGAAGAATGAAAGGATTGAAATGGTCAGATATCTCGAAGGCCGAAGTACTGGAGGACTTGTTTCCAACATCGATCACATGATAAGGTAAAGGAGTTGATAAGGAGTGCAAAAGGAATAGAAGAAAATAAGCTCGTGGACATTCTTGAACGAGGTCTTGTGTAGAAGAATAAAGGAAAGGTGTTAGAAGAAGTTCTTAAAGTGGATAAACTTGTGGTTTTGAACCCATGGTCATAGGGAAAGTTGATTGAAGGAAGTTCCTGTGCAAAATTCAAATTTTGTACTAGTTTAAAGGGCCCCTGGAATAATTTTACAAGATTGGCAAAAAACCATTCCATTACTGCTACAATATTTTTCTTACACGTGAAGCGATAAAATACAAAGGAATTGACGTATTTAAGTTAAATAAACTATTATCAACATTATTGTTAAAATTAAAAGAAGAGGTGCAATGGTTCATTGTAAAAATACATAATGGTTCAAATTCATACCTATTTGGAATACTATATAAAAATAAAAGTGCAATGGAGGGAAGTCGTCTCTGTGGTATACATCAAAAGATCAAAAGAAGAAACAAAGTCCAAGAAAGAATATTGAATACATTTATGAAGTAAGGGTGCAAGGGAGGAGAATGGAAGGATTATTATCCTTTGTTGATTAAAGTTTAAATAAAGGTTGTTGGTTCTTCCTAGGGTTGGTTCCCTAAAATAAGGGATTTGGTGCTTCCTAGAGTTGGAGCCCCGAAACAAGGGAGTTGGTGCTTCCTAGGGTTAGTTCCCTAAAACAAGGGAGTTTGTGCTTTGCAAGGTTGGAGCCCTAAAACAAGGGATTTAGTTCTTCCTAGGGTTGGAGCCTTGAAACAAAGAGGGAATTGGAGCTTCCTAGGGTCAGTTCCTTAGACAAGGGGATTGTTGTCTCCTAGTGTTGGTTCTCTAAATCAATCTTCATATAAAACTTGTAATTTGTAATGTAAGTTTATAATTATTGATGTTATTTACTGAAGTTTATTGTTGATCAATAAAGTTAATAAATTATTATTTCAATATTGTTAAAAGTTATCAATATTGATTCACCCCCCATCTCAGTATTGAACTATATTCTAACCATAAATGATATAAAAAGAAAATCAAATCATTAATTTTATCAATAATTCTGATTTTACTAAATATCATGGAGGAAAACATACTTTTGATCATAATCATATCTTGGAAAAAAAATCAAGAAAAATGTATTATGTAAACTTTATCAAAAATTTCAAGTTAAACATCTTCTATTAATTCAATCTTAGAATCATGTAGTGTATTTTTTTAAATTTGTCAAGGAAAAACCTTAAATATCAATTCTAAACTTAAAAAATTTCAAAAAGAGAAATTTATCAAAAAGATACATAATTTTTTTGGTTCATTCACATGGGAAATATACTGATATGCATGGAATCCAAGCTAGTACATGCATTCATCATATTTATATAGAGGATAATTCTAGGCCTATCAGACGACCCCAAATATGTATGAACCCACTCTTGAAGGAAATTGTAAAAGATGAATTGCAGAAGCTACTTAATATTAATTTCATATATCCAATTTCTAACAGTCAATGGGTATCTCCATTAGTTATATTTCTGAATAAAAATGGTAAATGGTGTGTTTTCATAGATTATAGGGAATTGAATAAAGCAACCTTGAAACATCATTCCCCCTAGAATTTATATATAATATTTTAGATACATTAGCAGGTAAAACATATTTTTCCGTTCTAGATGGGTTTAGTGGTTATAACCAAATTCCGATTTATCCAAAGGATGAGGATAAAACAACATTTTCATGCCCATGGGTGGATGTACATCTACATAGTACTACCTTTTTCTTTGTGTAATGCACCTACTACTTTTCAATGTGTCATACTAGGTATCATTTCGAACATGATCCATGATTGTGTAGAATTATATATGGATTATTTCATTGTCTATGAAGATACTTTCGAGGAAGCATTAAAAAATTTAGAAAATGTTTCAATAAGATGCAAGAAACTATTTTGGCACTAAGTAATGAAAAATGGCATATATTAAAGACTAAAGGAATTGTTTTGGGTCATTTTATCTCATCTATAGGAAAAAACGTGGATTGAGCAAGGATAGAAGCTATTTCCAAGATTCCAATGTCGAAGACCCAAAAATATGTTAGTAGTTTATTAGGACTTGTTGGTTACTATAGACGATTTATTCAAAATTTCATGAAAATTGCATCTCTATTATTTAAATTTCCTACTAAAGATAATGATTGTTTTTGGAATATTCCTTGCCACACTGCTTTCAAAACATTGAAAGAGAATCTCCCTATATATCCTATTTTAAGAGGGCCAAATTTGTCCCTCCCATTTCATATATCCACATATTCCTCTGACACAACTTTAGGAGCAATGCTAGGAGAAAAGGAAAATAAAATATGTTATGTGATTTATTTTGTAAGTAAAAACATAACACCCTATGAATTGAATTCTATAGTTACAAAAAAAGAGTTCCATGTATTAGTGCATGCCATCAATAAATTTAGGCCCTATATCAAACGATATAAGATCTTCATCCACACGAATCATTCAACCATTATATACTTAATGAACAAACCAATTATTAATGGCAGGAATACCAGGTGGTTTCTTCTATTACAATAACTTAATATCACTATATTATATAGATCTGGGAAAGAGAA
>JASDQU010752203.1:8618-25292 GCA_032191745.1 Picea mariana
CACTCATGTGCAGATGAGGGGAAACACCACCAACATGGTCATGAGGTGCCTCTCAAAGGATTTGAACCTAAGAGAATCCAATATGTGGACTCCAAACACATGTCCAAACTATTGAACAAGGGTCCTTTGGTTTCATGTATTTAGTATACTGCATGGATGCAACTCCTCTTCAAAAAAATTTCTCTATTTTTTATGTTCCATTAGCATATTTTATAAAAGAGTTAGAGCGGGTAGGTACTAACTGCAAAATAATAATTTCTTCTTATTTGTCTCACAGAGGGACAAAATGTCAATGACAAACTTTTTTTCACCCCATCATTTGGATCTACATTAATATTGGTAAATGTAATCCCAATATTAGTCACATAGGGATATAACATCCTAAAGGATTCTCTCCTTCAATTGAAGGATGTATGCAGAGTGTTGCAGATATTATATCTCTACTCATTCTATTTCCTACAAAGTATTGTGGCTGACCTAGTGCTCCTCTCTATTTATTATTTAGATTCAACTCAAGAGTCAATGGTGAAATCAACAAGTCCAATCAAATATTTGAGTACATCTCCTTTATAGTAATGAATAAATAATGAAGTTTAAACATCAACAAGAGATAGCAAAAAAATACAAAAAAAAAGAAACTCTTCATTGAATGATTGCCTCCACAAAATATCATGCCATCTTGTCAATCTTGTATTTTAGTAATAGTAAAACCCCTACTTCGAAGCACTATAAGGCTATTCATATAATGGAATATAGAAACCCTCATGATTGGTAATGAATCCATCAATAAACATTGATAGTTTGAATCTCATAGTAGAAGCATAACATATGGTCTTTGAGAAAATGTGATTGACAAAGTGTTTATGAGGGAGTTAATGAGGTAATGTAACAACACAGGTTATTGGATGCATTTATGTTGTATTTTCTTACTTTACACCCTAAGTTATTTTCTAGGATTCATGTAAGCATTTGGTGGTTTTCCTTTTTGGGTGTATGTTTTCTCAAAGAATTTGGTTTTATAAAAAAGATAATAAATATAAATGCATACAAAGATTCTATACTTGGTGGGAATTTTAATAATTTTATATTATTTATCATGCAGGGTTCACTTTTAGTTTCTATATTGATTTGAAATTTCAATTGTGGAATATTCAATGATATGTCAAACATCAATCATGGGAAGAAGCGATCAAGACAAACGTATGTAGAATCATACTTTCAAAGACATTAATCCAAGCATCCACATTCTCTTCATGATTTGAGCTCTTTTAAGCAACCTATCACTGAAAGAGATATCAACTCTTGTGAGATTGCATCTAATATCCAAATAATAGATGAGAGAATAGGTTCCTTTGGTGATCAAAGTGAAATAAATGCATTTTCACTAGAAATTGGCATTGAAAATGTCGAAAATTTTTCTTTGGAAGAGAACACAATCCATTCACAAAAACAAAAAAAGGCCAATGGCTCATAGGGAGACAATTTAAACCAGAATGGGTCTCAAATTTTTCATTTATTGAACCAATACCTCCAACAAATGAGAAAGAGAAGTCACGAGAAGTTAGATGCAATATATATGTAGTTGGAAGCTTGGCAAGCCATGGACATTGCAAATGTAGTTAGATACAATAGAGAAGCATGCGGGAAAGGTGTATAAAAAGAAAATTGTAGATGGAGAGGATACATCTATTATCATATGGAAATATTTTGAGGAATGTCGGCATGTCAAATATGCAGATGAATATAATAAATATTTAATAAGGGAAAACTTGAGGTAAGTGGAGGAACCATCAAACCTATATTTGGAAAGGCGATGGAAAGAATTTTTTTATCCAGCACAATGCAATTATGCATTGTGTTTCACATATTATCTAAAGGTCATCCTATGAAAAATTATCTGAATTGAATGAAATAGCTATCTTTTCTTCAAGTGTTAAATTTTCCATCTTCTCATTGATCTATAACGAGTGGTTGAGAACAAGAAATATATCTAGCTCAAGTAGAAAAGGATGATATGAAAGAGAAGATTGAAAATGCTAGGTTTTTATCAGTCTTTGGGTTAGGTTACAACTATTGATAATGCTTCATGGATATGCATGAGTATTTATATGGTTAATTACCATATTAGGAATTCATATCTACTTGGGATTCATAAAATGAGGGAGAATTCTACAGCTGAAAATGTTTACGAACTTGTTATTAATAGTTTGAAAGGAAATTGGTGGTATGGATCATTTAATGATTGCAAAAAAATTGGTATGTGTTGAAGCAAATGGACCATTAGTAATGCAAGAACAAATGAATGGCCTTCATGTTAGACTACAACTATCAACGTCATTGTATATGTTGAGTATTCATTGTATGGCTCATAGGATGAATCTTTCATTTAAAATAGTAAGCAAGTTTTCATTGGTTTCAAAAGTTGAGGATCTTGCATGAGAGGTTTATCCATATTTTTGTCGTAGTCCCAAATGATTTTAAGAGTTTCAAAAATTTGTTGACAAAATAAGGTATTAAAAAATGTTGATACAAGATGGATCTCATTGAATGGACAATCTCAAAGACTATTTAGTGATGTATGAACATCGTTTCAATGTAGATAGAGCTCAAGACTGTGTCTTTCGACTAACTGGCATAAAGACATTATTAACATTGGTTGGAACTCTTCCTATGCTAGATGAAATGAATGTCCTTGTGAAAATGTCTCAAACTCACACAATATATATTGCAGAATAGACAAATGAAAGAAAATTAACATTCATTTTATCGAATAATTTGTATACGATGTCAAATTCTTTTACAAGTCCACGGTTTACAAATTGGACTACAATCATTAATATAGAAAATACTAAAGAAAAAAAATGAAGTTTGATGAAAAAGGGATATTATGTATGGTAGTGTATGGGAATACAGTTCCTTTTCATTACATTGGTAAGACGGGACGGATCACTAAAGAGTTCCTTGTGTCAAGATGCCTATTCAACAATGTTGTCTTTTCGAGTAGACACAACTTGATAGAAATTACAAAATCACAAGCATCAAAGATAAGAAAATGATTTCCTCGAGATGAATTGTTGGAGGCCATGTATGTGGTGTACCCTCAATATTGGAACAATCAATAATGTCAAACCACCTTATAATCCAACTTTCAATCAAAATTAAAAACTTTAGTGCACCACATTTGCCAGAAGGTCCAGATACATAGAGAAAAGATTCAAGGCATTTTAGATTCATCAAAATTGTTTCAACAAGCCACACGCTTCATTGAAACAATGTGGAAGAAATTTTGTGTTTTGGAGAATCCTCTAAAATATGGTGCAGTAAAAAGATTGTGGACTATTTTAGGTGCTAGCCAATACTTACAGGAAAACATATCAGAATACTTCAAATTAGCAGATTTGTGTCAAACCATGATTTTGAGATCAATGGAGGATGAGAGAATGTTTAATGAATTGTCATTTTTTAAGTCAAAGATGAGGAACAAGCTTGATAAACATATGGATACAAATTTAATATTATATGTAACAAAGTATGACATTAATAATTTTTCATATGAAAGAGAACTAACTCGTTGGCAATTAAATTGTGATAGAAGGGAAAAAAACAATATAACAAATATGTCTAATGAATTTGATATGGAATATAATGCTTTGGATGCTTATAATGATAGTCCATCAGAGAAGATTGTGTTCAGAATGAAGAAAATGAGGACCAGGATGAGAACTGAGAAATTGATATACCATAAGCTTTTATTTAATCCAATATATATGAGAGCCCAAGGGACACTTATTTTGGTATATGTGTGTCGTGTTCCATTGGTGGTGCAAGAAATAGTGAATGGAATAGTACAAATGATGTGATTCTTGTTATTTGAGTGAATTCATTATTCCTTTATTTTTGGAGTAGGTCATAAATGCTTTATTATAGAAAGATTACTATATGTCAATTTGAGGTTGCATTTCAGGTAAAAATAGGTTCTATATTTTGAATTTTTCATTGTAACATTGAAGCCATGTTTCCTTGATGGAAGTTATTTTAAGATTGATGCTTTCATATTTAATCATTGCATTGTCTCTTTCTTGTATGTGATAGGGAATGAAGTTGAAATTTGATGAAGTCGGGACCTATCTCTTCACATAGACAGTGTCCTAGTATTAAGAGGGTAAATAACTAATTTAATAAGACTTCCGCTAAGCAAGAATGAACTCATTTTAATATCTTGGAAAATTTTAATGGTTTGTTTGTTTGTTGCATTTTGGAGCATTTTGTCAAGTTTGAAATTTTGGGTTTATTTTGGTTAAAAATTGTGTTAGTCCCTTGAATGCTTCTAGTTCTCATTTGATGTTTGACTGAACCATTTGTTGTGGCATGATTGGTTTCATCTCATTTCTATTGATTCAAGGGTTTGGGTTTTAGTTAAAGACCTTTGTTGAGTAAAAAAAACTTGTGTTCATCTTTTTGTCATGTTTATATGAGAAACATGTGATATTAGGCTTAATATATAGCTTTGTTTATTCTCTCGACATTTAATATATTTTTTATAGTTATTATTATTTTCTTTATATATGTGATGGTTCAAGGAAAGATTGTTTTATTTCCTCACTATGTGGCATGACTTAAGCATCTTTACTTTTTAGGATGTACTATGTTTATTTTATATTTTCTTTGAAAATACTTATTAGTTATTTAGAAAGGGAAATGAGCTCTACTTAACTAAGCGAAAAGAAAAATGGTATATACACTAGGTTCCTATGCGTTCATCATAGGAAACCTGTTAACATGAGATCGACATTCCTCTAATCCAATTAATTTTTTGATGACAAGAATAAAAGAACATTACATGTAATCAGTGGAGGATTATCGAATGTTTTGTGCGTTATCATTCTTTAATTCAAAGTTGAAGAACAAGCTTGATAAAAAACCATTACATAGTTTCTGATAATAATGCACATGTTATGGAGAGTTCCATGTAACTCAGAAAGAGGTATGCTTATTGTTGTTGGTATCACATGACAAAAATATATTTCTATATAATTCAGGATCATTTATTTCTTCATTACTTTTCTACAACTCAATTTTGGGAGTCAGTATGTAGTAGTATCCAATAGTGATAGACATTGCATGTGCTGCCCTTAATGGAGTTAAAATGGGTGCTATGACTTTCACTGTGCACCATGCTACTGCCACGTATAGATATACACAATGACATAATAACCCTTACTAAATCTACATCTCTTGTCCATGCTTAATTATGGTAGTATAATTGAGACTATCATCATCATCATCATCATGGAATGACTTAATTGTTTCACATTTCTTATCTCCTAAAGTGTTTTGCAAATGAGAATACCTTTATATGAATAATGGTTGTGATATTAATATTTTTGTACCTAGATGTTGTTGTTTCTAACATTTGTTTAAAGAACATTGTTTCTTGTTGTAAGTTGCTCATGAGCATGTTTTTTACATCATGTACACATGTTTATCATTGTGATAGTCTCTACTTGTTGTTTAGCAATTTGACAGGCTATAATGTTTATGTATATATGTATTTTCTTCTTGTTTGCATGCTATTTAAATGACATATAGATTAATATGTTCTAACAATGCATTTCTAATTTTGTCTTAGGTTGGGTAACTAGTTAGACATATCATTAATCATTTCTCTTAATTAATTTATTTTTATTTAAATATCCTATACAAGGAGAACATGGAATTAAAAATATTTTACACCAAGTGAAGCCCTAAATGTCATTTGTGTGATATACAAAGCTCTAGTGTAATTGGTGTGGGGTATACAAAGATCTAGATGTCATTGGTGGGATATACCAAGCCTTTTGATGGAACTCTATCAATTTTTGTCTCATAGAAAGTCTTTTAATGGAAGTTGGGGAACCCCTTAGTRGAAATTTTAAGCACATGCCCCGAGGGGATTGGAATCCTAGTGGCCACTRAGCCCACCAACCCCTTGGAAAATCATAATTTTTTTAGAAGTGAATAGGTGAACCTTGGAAAACACAATAAGAACCCTGACAAACACAACCCCCGATGCTTGCAACATTGTTTGGAGGGACAAACTATTKTTTTTTTTTCTAAACATGTAAAATGAGTATWTTACAGTTTAATAAATATTTTTTCCTATTATTAAATATGGTTTTATGATTTATCAAAACATTCATCATGACTTCATAATTTTATATATTTTAGTAAAAGATTCACTAGGATTTTACAAGATTTTATAATTCAGTGAAAGATTTGCCAAGATTTTACAAAATTATATAATTGACTAAAAGATTCTCCCAAAAATTATATATACATAATATATTTTTGATAAAATAGCCTTCAATTTTTCCTATGTATTATGGGGATTCACCTATTCAGAGGCTTCACATAGCTCGGATATGAAGGATATAAAGGATATGAATTTGATATGAAGGATGTGCTTCGACCTGTCATGGAACACAGGGTTCTAGGAAAGCTTCACACAACTCTGATTATCACAATATATCACAATCGAATCCAGCACCTGATCAACACCTGATCAAATAGTCCAGAAACCAGTGTATGGAGCCATAATGCTTCTATACAAGCATCACAAGATGCAATATACTCTTCTTCTACAGTACTGAGTGCAAAAGACTTTTGTTTCCTGCTAACCCATGATATCATAGTAGATCCCAAACTGAAACATATGAAAAATGTACTCTTTTTTTCATATGCACTCCCTTCCCAATCTRAATCAGTAAATCCATGTAGTTGTACATCACTATTTGAGGCATATCTCAAACCATAATTTAGTGTCCCGCGAAGATATCTCAAAATGTATTTTGCAGGTATCCAATGCGCATGTCTAGGTTCCACATGGAACTGGCTCAACATTTTCACAACAAAGCAAGTGTTCAGTTGGGTATTAACCAAATACATCAATGAGCCAATCAATTGTCGGTACATGGATGAATCTATTAGATCAGAATCAAAGTCTCTCAACTTCCTCATATCTATCACCATGGGAGTTTCCATGGATTTGCGATCCATCATCCCAAACTTCTGAAGGATATTTACAACATACTTCCCTTTCCCTAGGAAGATTTTACCACGCTTATGCCATACTTTTAATTCCAAATAATAATGCATGAGACCAAGATCCTTCATATCGAACTCATAGGCTAGATCCCTCTTACACTGAATAATGAGAGGCTCTACACCTGTCAAAAACAAATCATCAACATATAATAGTAGGATCACAGGTCCATCATTCACAACCTTATAATAAAGGTTTGGATCAACATAGCTCTTGGAAAATCCAAGTCTCATCGAGTAACTATCAATCAGGCATACCAAACTCTTGGAGCTTGCTTGAGTGCATACAAGGCCTTCTTTAATCTGCATACATGGGTTTCTCTCAGGTGTACCTCAAAACCTTGAAGTTTCTTTATGTATACTTATTCCTCAATTAATCCACTGAGAAAAGTCGTCTTTACATCCATTTGATATAAACTACAACCCATGGATGTTGCAAGAGATATGATGGCTCTAATAGAGTTATATCTGGCAACTGGAGCAAACATCTCATCATAGTCTTCTCCCTCTTGTTGGGAGAACCCTCTAGACACTAATCTTGCCTTTTATTTATCGATACTCCCATCTACTGCATGCTTTATCTTGTAAACCCATTTTGAATTTACTACTGACTTTCCTTCAGGTCTAGGCACAATTTCACATACATCATTTTTCATGATGGATTGATATTCTTCCATCATAGCTTCCTTCCATTCTTTCTTCTTGATTGCTTCTTCACATGGAAGGTTCTTCATTGACAAGACTTGTCATGAGTGCCACATAACTAGAGAATATTTTGGGCCTCTTGCTTTCCCTAAAGGTGCCACTAGGAGATTTATGTGTTTATGCTTCTTGTAAGGTGGATTCTAGCCATGCTAGTCATTTTATGTTCTTGGGTATTGTTATCCCCTCACCTAGGGATAACTAAGGAGATCATGTCTCGAGGTCCACAGGTTCCAAACATGGAGTACCAAGAGCCAGATGATATGAGCATAGCCCTGGAGGGGCCCTTCTTTTCATTGATTCATCCTACACATCGCCAACAACAACATCCATCACACCAGGTTGGTCTTGAAGTGGTAGTGGGTCTTGCTACATGAGGTAATGAGTCTGGGTATCATGGTATATATCACTATGATGTTTTAATCACTTGAACATGTTGTATTGAATCCTTCTTGATTTCATAACATATGTTTAGAATTTATGCTCTTTGCCATGTTTAAACCTGGGAAGGGTGACATGGTGTTACGAGGTAAAAACTCTCTATGGCCAAGGGTAAACCACAACAGACAGGTGTGACTGCAGAAATCAACTCAATTCCAACATATTCTATATAAACTAATGTGCAAGAAAAGAAAGAGGCCTACCTCGATCCAACGTTCGATGATGTTCCACCGTTGAGCACTTCGACCCAAAGCTTTATACCTGCAATAAGTTCTTAATAGACGAGAAGAGAAAGTATATAGTGATGATATAAAAGGGTTAGCACATTAGATAGCATAATCCATTAATAAAAATTGCAAACATGTCCATGGATAATAATCATATATTTGCAATATACCAATAGGACGCGAAAGGAGTATTTCTATTATTAATTGATCAGCAGAAGTGACAACATTACAGACTTCCGTGTCGGCATGGTTCGAAACCAATAAACCAAGTTCCTTCCAACTGGGCCTCCACCACTTCAATCCTCCACCAAAGGCAAGCTCATAGGAGAGAGTCAATGAGGTTCTCTCAACAATAGGGAAAGAGATTGGGGGTTGAACACTGTGTTCAGACTTGAGGGACAAAGGGATGCAGACTCAATATGAAGTAATTTCTCTAGAGTAACTTTGCTCTCAAAGTTGAATGCTTTCTCCTCTTTTTCATAGCTCGGAATTCTGCTATTATAGCCTTCAGAATGCAACCGAAGGGCCGAGTCAGAATGTTTCCAATATATGGAAGGCCAAGGATCATATATCTCCTATCGTGACATGGAAACCTGACTTCATTTTGTATTTTCTGGTACAAATCCCAATGTACGCAAGTTGTAGTGGAGTAGCCAACATATACTCATCTTGCATAGTAGATAGGGAGTGTATATGTGGAAAAATGTATATTTTTGTCTCTGGATTCATCAAAAAGGGATGACAAGTCTGCATAGGGAAATGGAAAAAGGCCCTATGTGCAAGATAGCAATGGTGAGGAAAATCTTGCTATAATACATGGTGCCCAAGTAAGTCAATTTCCCTTTAGGATGGTTTATACTGGGTGGATCCTTGAAGAGTCATCATTTGTTCCCTCTATACTTACCACTTTCCATCTTTATTCCTTCCACATCCCCATCTTTTGGGCATTGGGATAGGCTACACTAAGAATGGTTTCACCTTACGTCATGGGAAGAAGGGGTTAAAGGCCCAGGGGGTAAAATTAGTTGAGAAGAGTTAAAAGCCAAATTTGAAACCTTCAATATGCTTCGCCTAGGGATCCCGAGGAAAGAAGTGAAAATATTCTCAGTAAGAAAAAGGGACCCACAAAATAACATAAGCACTCATGGTATTAGTTGATGGGCAGGAGGTATCATCACGAGCCGGCCTATCATGACCATGAACATGTAACGATATGACATTACCACCTATCTGGTCATCAAGACAAGGTAGTGGCTCCTGGTTGCATAGCCAAGAGAAAGGGGGTCTCATCACGATCTGACCTTCTCATTTTCATGAAATGTTTTGTGGATGACACTGTCACCTCTAGTCACCAATCCATGACAGTGGCCCTCAACTATTCCCTCGTAACACAAAAGAAATTATCAAAAGAAAGAAATATAAGAAATAATAAATGGCAATGAATGTGATAGGAAACAATTGCATTCATGACAAGGTGCAGCTCACCCTCCATAAAGGCGCCCACAGGTAAGACTCTACATTTCCCTGTTATCACATTCACCCCATTCCCAAAGGTCTACCCCATGCCACTTCATGCACTTACATGACTTGGATTAGGCTCCACCTGGGAAACACCCTAGACTTAAGAGGGATTAACCCAATAGGACACCTTGAGACCCTCTCCAAACCTAAATTTGTCAAATTGTGTAACCTCTTTGAGCATGTGTTAAGGGTTAGGGGGTTTTGATGCACATGTTTGGGTGATTTAATTATTAGATGTGATTTACATACTATGATTCTTGTGACTTATGGACCCCTGGAGGGTGTACTTATTGTCTCTACAAGAATTTTCTCGATGAATAGATATGCATGAAGAGATGATTAGCTCATACCTTCATGAGGGCTCAAATCCCACCGATGCATGCTAAGACCCAGGCTAGGGGGCATGACATAAATTGTTGATTTTCACCAGGAAGAAGAAGGTTGTTGCCTTTGGAGGTACTCTAGCAGGCCTAGATGAATGCGCTCCCACTTTATCCACTTAGATGATGGCCTTTAGAGGCCTAGACACCACCCACCTAGCCCATGATGTCATCATTGAGGGGTTAGGGTTTGGTGGAGATAATATTCTGGTGGAAAATGGATGCTTGGCACAACATTTGGCACTTGATAGCATGATTAGGCTCTTGGAGACCCAACGTTCCACCATCAAGGCTAGACATCCTACCTTGGAGCTTGACGTCACCCTTTTTTAGGGCATTTTTATGTAATTTTATTCGATTTTGTAAATTTAGGGTAAATTAATTGGGTCGACCCTGTAATTTTGAACTAAAGCTAATTTTAGGGTAAATTTGGTATAAATAAACATAAATTACATTCATTTTTCATCATAACTTGTCCTTGGGAGACAAGGGGACTGAAATTATTTCCCTCTTGAGGAGTATTTGGCTGAAATAGTGAGGCTCACCTCCCTTAGAGGATTTTTCTTGAAACTTGGATTAAATTTATGAGGTTTTGTGGCAATCTAGTGTTATTTTACATGATTATTCTTGGTGCAAGTAAGTAAATTTTGCTTTTTTCATTTATTTGAATGGCTATGGTATGGTTTACTTGCTCATATGAGATTATGAAATTGAATGTTTAATTAATAGTAGAAGTTAAGGAACTTAAGGCATTGCTTACTTGCTTTATATTTTCCAAGCTTCATTTAATTGATCTAGTAATTTGTGAAACCTCTAAATCCCTAAAGTGATAGCACTTTAGAGGTTGTGATCAAGTTATTGTTGAAAACAGTTTTACTCCAAAAGAATTCTAAGAAGAGGGAGGCACTAGGGCCTAGAAGAGCCTACACCCTAGCAGACCCCCTCTCAAAGTCTAGAACCTAGGAGGACTTAAGGTACTACTCGTCCTAGGCTTCTTTTCCCTCTTAGACTCGAGCATAATCATTTTTTATCATCTTTAAGGGACAACCACCATACTTGACTCCATTACCCTCTTGAAGGCACTAATCTTCATCCTCACTTCCTTGACAAACCTTCAACCTACACTCAACTTTCACTTGTTATCCTACTAACCACTACTAACCCTAACCTAATCTAGAACTACTAACTATCGACTTGTTGTTGTCATAATCATTGTTACAACCATTATCTAGCGGCATATCCAAGCTTGTTGACTAGTTGAATCAACCCAGAATTTGTATAAGACAAAGTACTATCAATTAAAACTAAATTATGTGTCTAATTGCCTTCATAAAGTGCATTTTGAGGCTTAATTACAACTGTCATAACTTGTATTTTACTGTTGTTACAACCATCTTTAGCATCCTATTAAATTTCATTTTGCTAGTTAAGACAATTCTGGAACTTGTGTGTGACAAAACATTATCATTTGAGATCATAATTATCCCATTATATTGTCTAAACAAGTGCATTTTCTGGAATATATTGCAGTTGTTATCACTGTACTTAATGATGTTATACATTTGTCATTTGTTGCATACACTTGTTTATTAGCAATTTTTATCACAAGTTCATTATCTTGTTGAAGCGCTAATGTCATTTGTTGCTCATAAACTGCCATAATGTTTTTTGTTGTCTTCGTAAAGGGCAGGTACACTTATTTTTACCTTTTGCTTCATCCAACAAGATGTGACTTAGTAACCAAAATTGTTTTAGGTGACCTAGAGAGAGGGGTGGTTCATCTTATCCTTTACCTTTCCTCAAATCCCATAGGTCTTTTGGACGTCTCCCTTGGAGTGGATTTATTCTTCACCTAAATAGAAAGGGGTATCATATTAAGGTGACAGTGATAGCTTACCCCCATGTTACGCCAATCTTTTCCCACTTTCCTTGGGCTGTGGGAAAGTACAGATTGTGCGATAACATTGTTGGTGCCGTTGTCGAGGAAAATCAAGTCAATTTTCCTCAAACAACACATTTTATGTAAGTTTTTTCTTCAAATACTTCTTAATCTACAAACTTACCTGACTACTCCACTGAGGGTGATTCCCTCAATTCCTTTTGACGATCCTTGAGGGATTATCTGGCAACTCCGTTGATGATGAATCGAAGTGAGTGTCAGTTGCACCCTATTGTCTTATGGCTCCTCCGGAATGGTCTCCTAGTGAGATATTTGGACCCTTGGATATGAGTAAAATCCAAGGTAGTTCAAGTAGCCTTCCTAACAAAGCTAGGTCGTGGTTGCATGATTTTTCCAGTCAAGGTCATGCCTCGGGCGACCTCCATCTGATGTTTCCCTTCATGATCCTTTTCTGAGATGGATTGAGCACTTTCCTAGAAGTGTGACTTGGCATAATTTGGTCCCTCCCTCTTGCCTCCATGAGTTATATTTTATGATTGTGATGTGTGTTCTAACCCATGTTATTTTTGTGCTCAACTTGTTATTGTTTTGGTTTATGATGAAACATAGAGGCATGTGTTATGATGTATTGCTAGGATGGTTTCATTGGTTATATGATTATTGTTGCACCTCTTTTTCCACCTAGATGAGCAAAACAGAGGTGCTTACAAGATTATTTGGGTTAGCTAAGCAGGACAGTTGTAAAGGAAAAGGGTTAGAGAAATAAACATAAAAGAACAAATAAGAATTAAACTACGAAATAAAATAACAACTAAACTAGTGAGCATAAGGACATAAGAACAAAAAACCAATAAGACTCATGTCACCAATGGCAAGGATGATATCAGTGAAAGAAAACACCAAGAAGAAAGAGGACTATGGGTCCCTTCTTCCTCCAAGGGAGGGCTTTTGGACCCCCAAAAATAAGCTCTTCTTACAAATTTGAATTAAATGGTGAAAGAACTCCAAGTTAATCCACTCAAGAGGTGAGATGGATTGCCCAATGTAATGGTGCTAGTATACTCTTGATGAGAATAGAGGATTCCTCAAGAGAATAGTAGCAGCATAACTTTGCTATTGAATTCCTTGAAAATGAAGTGCACCCATGGCCTTGTTTTATAGCACCTCTTTGAGGTATTGTGCAACCAGCTTGTAGTGTGAAAAGAGGCTAATTAGGGCATTTTTAGGTCTTTGACCAGCCACCCAGTCAGATCCAATCGAGATTTGGGTGTCAAATCAACTTAGAAGCTGAACTAGAAGTGGGCGGGAGGCCGACCAATCTCATAAATGCGTCATTCTCAGATGTGCGTGGCTTTTAGCGACCACAGTCACGCATTGGGTGCATGTGCGCTTTTCTTGTGTTTCAGTTTTGCACATGTGCGCGCGCGCCCTGTGTAGTCATAGCGCACTTTAATTTTATCATTGGTTGTATAATTTTGAACCTTTTGGAAATGATTTTGTGGTAATTTTGGTCCATGGGTGACCTCATAACTTTGTGACGATGCTGGATTCTTGTAACCATTTGCGGATGAAATTTAAGTGATAACAGATGCCCCCTAATGGATGAGGTTAGGAGCATACGTATAGCCGAAATTCATCAATGTTTCTTCTATTGAGAGTGTCGTTGTAAGAGAGAGCGATAGTGAGAGTGTCAAGAGTTACCCGTTGGAGGGAGAAGGCAACTTGTAGAACCCAACCTTCCATAAGGTGTGTAAAAATAAATTGTGTACAAATGAGGTGGGCATGCCCCATGCTCATGTCATGTAACTCAAAAAGGAATGGTGTGTTGATGTAGACAACTGCAGCGCCCTCGGGGGCGGTCATGATAAAGGCAGAAGAAAATTCTGCGGAGGAACATACTCTGAACAGTAGGCAATGACATTTGTAAGAAATACAATGAATTCTATAGGCATTGATAGCCCAACCAAGTTCATAGGTCTTCAGCAAATATAAGAAATAACTGCAATAGTCGCAAAGTAAGACCCACCGTAACATGAGAAAGTGTTGAAGTCGAATGTTACAGGGGTCAAAGACAGCAGGGAGCAATTGTGGTTCTCCTGTGCCGTCTGAGACCTCTCATTGTAAAGGTAATGAGAGTCAAGATACTGTCACCCTTCTAGAAAGTTGCGCTGATGTCGACAAAAGGGGGACGCGACTCCCAGAAGCAAAGGGCTCCGTGAAGTCTACCAGGTGAGGTTAGGAACTAGAGGAGGTACATGGTCGAAGTCAAGATGGATGAAGACTCAAGACTTCCCTTGGTTGGGGGTATATGCGAAGTATAAGTGGCCGCAACCATTCAACTAGGTCGAGTGTCAAGGGGACAACAAGATGTGGGATAAGTTGTACCAGAGGCGGGACAAAGTGAACAAACTCAGAGAGCAGAGGTAAGTGGCCTGTGGGATACTCAGAGGATATGGGTGATGTCAACAGGGATAGATGATAAGGAGTGCCCCAACCAAGGGCGACATGAGTTGCATTTGCCAAAAAAGGGAAGAAGGTCGCCAAAGGTGACGACAAAAAGATATGTAAATGCTAGAAACAAAGGCTTTTTACAATTTACCAAACAAATAAAGAATAATTTGGGATGAGTGTACAAATACAGAAATGGGTGCCCCAATGTAATATGGTTGGGCCGGTTAGGGCACAATTAGCTTGGAGAATTGGTTGAAGGTGGGGGCCCCATGGGTGGGTTTCTGTATGAGGGAGATAAAATGGAGGGAAATTTGCAAAGGGGAAAACTGATTGTGGATGAAATGGAGGGTTCATGATACTGCAGAGGTGTAGTCAAAATAGAACCTTGAAGAGATAATCTGGGAGTCCATTGGGAAAGCTAGAAAAATGAGAAGAAGGAGTATGTGGCTAATTCGCGACATGATGAAGACTATCGGGACTCCCATCCATAAAGGGTTGAAAAACAACATGAGTGTCAAAGTGAAAAAGGGGGCTATGAATGGGACAACTCATGTGGGGGAGAGTTCTACCGGGTGACAGTACTTAAGACGCAATGGAGGTGTCAGTACTGCAGAGCCAGAGATGGGGATCCTAGAGGCAAATGTCAGAGGGTGTGACTGGAGATGCAATTGAGATTCAAAGGGAATGATTACATGTCAGTGCTGATTATATACCTAAAGGGGTTGCATTGATGTATGATGACCAAGTACCTGCACACAGGAAAACCAAATACCCAACGTGAACAATATCTGAAGAGAATCGAACATACAAGCATTTATTTGATAATTTTGAACATGAACATGCGTACCTGGACGGGGTATGAAAAACTGGCACCCTAGGGGCTAAGGATAAAAACTGGCCCGGGGACTGTCTTGATGTAGATGATGGGATGTTGATCTCGTGGCTGAAGGCGGATGGAAAAACAGACACCCAGAGCTCCCAGAATGGTGTTTGGAAGTTAGGTGGAAAGGCATATATATAGTTGTAGGGCCCACATTGCCACCTCATTTGTACTTGTTGCCAGAGTGACTAGACGAGAGGTATTCAGATGAGATTTGGAGATTCTAGGAGAACAAGGCAGCCGATTCAGGACCAGCAAGCTTCAGGTTAGTAGTTTTATCGTCCTGCATAGAATTAGGTTTTCAATTTATAGGCAGGGTCTATACGGAGGGCCGTACAGGGGGTTTTATGGGTGTGGGCCCCCCAGTGCATGGAAGATCTAAAAATATGCATGCACGGATGAGCGCATGCTATCCGAATAGTCGCGCATGGGTACACCCTTAGGGGGGACAAAGGCACGCATGAAATGTGCGCATGTTTGTTACACAATTGTGCATGGGTGCGCGACTGTGTAGTGGACAGGCGCGTTGTGATGTGGGCTTGTGTTCGTGACAGGGGCGCATGGAGGCACCCCTATAAGGTGGGCAGGCGTGCACGCATGTGCGCATGTGGGATGGACAGGCACACCTGCGTGCGTTCCTGTGAGGTGAACAGGTGCGCATATGTGCATTCCTGTGGGGTGAACAGGTGCGCATATGTGTGTGCCTGTGGGTTAAACAGTCGTGCCTTGGGGGCAAGGCTGACGGGTGAAAAACTTATCTTTTTTAATGTGTTTTATGGTCAATATGGTTGACCTAGGACTATATTGTGTGGTTGTAGGCAATCATTTGCACGATGTCGGTCCATTGGCGAGAGCGGGACTGGTCATGGCTAAGGGATGTCGTGGCTATTGAGGAGTCGGGGGTTCGTGCCACTTTGGCAGCCTGTGGGTTGTTGAAGTTCTTCGAGTGCCCGTTGATACGGGCACAGGAGTATCTCCTGCAGTTTCTGATCCGGATGTGGAGTCCGGACCTGCATTGCTTTATGGTGCGGGGAGAGCAGATTGCCTTCACTGCGGTGGAGGATATATATTTTCTGACTGGGCTCCCTTTTC
>JASDQU010752204.1:721-14001 GCA_032191745.1 Picea mariana
GCCATGACAAAGGAGTTTAACAATCAACACCACCAACATTGGGGTATATAGAGGGCTTGGTGGTCTTGATTAAATGCCAGTTCCATACCCTCATACTTGATAGAATCTAGTGGAAACATTGTAATTTTGCCAATCTTGAAATCCTGAAAACCGTTAAGTCTGCTGAATTTTGAATGGGACCTAAAATTCTACTTTCTCCATATGAAGTCCAATGAGGTTGGAACCACTCTCAAACATCCTGAAACAATTAATGGTAATTTAACATAAAGGAAAAAGGAAATGCCACTAATTTAACATTACCATTAGGGAGCGCCCAGGGAGCATATGGGGAAACGAACAAAATGAACTTGAATCGAACCTCAGCCGAACCTCATCCGAACCTAAACTTTGTTTTGAGGTTCGCCGAACTTCGAACCTCAAGGTTCAGGTTCGGCGAACCTTGTGACATAGGATGCAGATAATCGGATACTTAGTATTGTTTTTAGCAAAACTATTATGGGGCGTATTTGTCAATCTCTCTCTTCTTTATGCTTAAATTAAACAGGTTTTCAAATGATGCTTTTATGAGGCACAGAGGGAAACGTTAAATATAAAGATAAATGTGGCTTTAGAACACGATTGCACTTTGTAAGAGTAATACTACCCCTAGTTGAAGGCATCGATGAAGCAATTATCTGTATAAGTGAATCTGTACATACTTTTACTCCATATTTCTGTGCGATATTCCTGTTAGTAAAAAATATATTGGAAGACTTTTTCGGTGGAAGAAACATGCTATTTGTAAGAGTAAGGTAATGTGTAGAACCTAAATTGTCACGGGCTGACAATTTAGTAGTGCTTTTTCTTGCTAAAGCTAATTCCAAAGGATGTTTATGATTCGCTTTAAAGTTTTTGTTACTACCCCTAGTTGAAGGCATCGATGAAGCAATTATCTGTATAAGTGAATCTGTACATATTTTTACTCCATATTTCTGTGCGATATTCCTGTTAGTAAAAAATATATTGGAAGAATTTTTCGGTGGAAGAAACATGCTTTTTGTAAGAGTTAGGTAATGTGTAGAACCTAAATTGTCACGGGCTGACAATTTAGTAATGCTTTTTCTTGCTAAAGCTAATTCCAAAGGATGTTTATGATTCGCTTTAAAGTTTTTGTTAATTGAGTTTTATTACCATATGGTCCATAAAAGCAATTATTTGGTGCGTTAATTTATGTTTTGAGTATGAATCTTTTTTCTAGGTTTTCCTGAAGACCTTTTGTGAAAATACCTTTTTTTATTAAAATCAAGAAATCTATTACATGGGTTGAGATTGCTGGATTAGCATTTATTGTTGCCAACAAGTCTGTTAAAGAACGATGCAGAGTGGAAGACTGAGGTGAGTAGCTTTAGTGAGGGGGAATCTATTTATTTTTTAATGGCTTTATTACCACTTGATTCGAGTCACTTTAACATGTCTTTAATACTAAGAGGATACCGCATGTGTGTTGTTGATTAATTGTACTGTGCAAAACAAGTCTGTCAAAGAACAATGCAGAGTGGAAGACTTAGGTGAGTAGCTTTAGTGAGGGGGAATCTATTTATTTTTTAATGGTTTTATTACCACTTGATTCGAGTCATTTTAACGTCTTTAGTACTAAAGAGGATACAGCATGTGTGTTGTTGATTAATTGCACTGTGCAATGCATTTGCCTTCTCATTTTTTCTTCATAGAAACGGAAGCAATTTTAGGGTCCTATTGACCATTAACGGATTTGGTATTGAGTTAGAACTTCGACTCTTTAACAACTATCTTTCAACCATGTTTCTTTTTATTGGGTAGAAATTGAAGAATTGAATTCTTCTCAAAAGATGCGACACGAATGTGCCTTGCATGGCACTAACCGTATGCAGAGGATGAAATCGAGCAAACGATTGAGGGTGGGGATATGAAAAAAAATCCTTGTGCATGCTGTCAACTTGAATAATATTTTGACAATATTTTGCTTGTCAATTGCATGTCATAAAACTGCTCTATTTTGATTGAAGACAGTGAGGAGGTCCTGACTTGATGATTGGCTTGGAGTGGAAAATCAAATATCCTCTAATGTGGATTTGTTAAATCCCTACCTTGTTTCGAAGCATTTTGGTCAATTTGGCTTTGGCTTTGCTTTGCTGGTCAATTGTATGTCATAAAACTGCTCTATTTTGATTAAAGGCAGTGAGGAGGTCCTGACTTGATGATTGGCTTGGAGTGGAAAATCAAATATCCTCTGATGTGGATTTGTTAAATCCTTACTTTCTTTGCGTCACATTTTTGTTGTCTGAAATATTTCAGATATGTTTTTATGTGTATTGATTAAATCCTTACTTTATTTGTGTTACATATTTGTTTTCTGAAGTATTTCATGGTTTAGGGGGCCTTTTTGACTTGTAGTTGTTTTTCTGAAGTATTTATACTTCATGGTTTAGGGGGCTTTTTGACTTGTGGTTGTTATTTGTGTCACATCTTTGTTTTCTGAAATATTTCATGGTTTAGTGGGCTCTTTCTGACTTATTATGGTTATTATTTATTTGATAAATTACAAGTTATTATTACATAGATATCTTATTTCTTTCTATATTAATAATTACTTCAATCTATATGTCACATTATGAATATGATAATACATATGTTTAGAATCCATATGTTTAGTTTTAGGTTTATGAATGTCTGTTTTCTCAATTTGTTATTAATAATCCATACATGGGAAACGGATGTAAAAATAAAGTTTATAGTCTTTGTTTTAAAAAATGGCAGTATATATTTTAGGGAATGATTTTATGCATGGGAAATGCCCATGCATTCGAAAGCACATATCTAATGAGATGCGAACTGTATCTAATGAGATTTGAGCTGTAGTTTCTGAAATATTGATGTGAAATCAAAGATAATTTCTTTAATGGTGTGTAGTATTTGAAATTTTGATGTCAAAATCAACGAGGGTATCTTTAAATAGTGGGATGTTCAGATTGCGTTTTTATTTCTTCTTTTTATTTGTGAGATGTTTATCTTTGCATAGGGTTTTGTTGCAACATGTCACAATTACAAATATGCATTACTATGTTAAATTTCCAAACTTATTTTGTGGGTCTTTCTTATAGAGTTGATTGTAAGCATAGGGTTTTGTTGCAACATGTCACAATTACAAATATGTATTACTATGTTAAATTTCCAAACTTATTTTGTTGGTCTTCCTTATAGAGTTGATTGTAACATAGTCTACATTGTAATTTCAGAATGATTGAAAGTGTGGAAAATTATGAATGAAAGCGTGTAGTGGCGATGCCGATTGAAACTTGTTTAATGTTGATGAATGGAAAAAATTTAAAAATAATTTCCTTAAGTGAAAGGTTGATCATTTTGTTCCATAGATCTTTGAATATCCATTATATTTATTCATTCTTTGTTAGGGTTTTTTTAACTCATTGAATAGGGCTTTTGTAGCAGGAAAACACTTTACCACCAACAACATGTCACAATTACAAATATGCATCACTATGTTAAATTTCCAAACTTATTTTGTGGGTCTTCCTTATAGAGTTGATTGTAACATAGTTCACATTGTAATTTGAGAAGGAAAACACTTTGCCACCAACAACATGTCACAATTACAAATATGCATCACTATGTTAAATTTCCAAACTTATTTTGTGGGTCTTCCTTATAGAGTTGATTGTAACATAGTTCACATTGTAAATTGAGAATGATTGAAAGTGGAAAAATGAATGACAGTGTGTAGTAGTGATGCAGATTGAAACTTGTTTAATGTTGATGAATGGAAAATATTTAAAAATAAATTTAGTAAGTAAAAATTTAAAAATAATTTCCGTAAGTGAAAGGTTGATCATTTTGTTCCATAGATCTTTGAATATCCACTATATTTATTCATTCTTTGTTAGGACTTTTTAATTCTTTCTTTGTTAGGATTTTTTTTAACTCATTGAATAGGGTTTTTGTAGCAGGAAAACACTTTACCACCAACACCATTAACCAGGAAATCACTTTACAACCAACACCACTAATAAGGATGGAAAAGAGTGGAGTCGTTACTTGGTTTTAGGGCAAAGTTGAGAAACCCTAGGGGAGAAGAGATGGTTTAGTTTAATTAAGGTTTTACTCTTTATTAGTTATTTGGACTGTAGGTTAATCATGGTTCTACAATTGGGATTTTAAGTAAGTCATCAACAATAAATTAACAAAGGAAATACATGTTAACCTAAAGTTAGTTTATAATTTCATGTAGTGAACTAAAGAAATTGAGACCACCAACACCATTAACAAGGAAATCACTTTACAACCAACACCACTAATAAGAATGGAAAAGAGTGCAATTGTTACTTGGTTTTAGGGTAAAGTTGAGAAACCCTAGGGGAGAAGAGATGGATTAGATTAATTAGGGTTTTACTCTTTATTAGTTATTTGCACTGTAGGTTAATCATGGTTCTATAATTGGGATTTTAAGTAAGTAATCAACAATAAATTAACAAAGGAACCTAAAGTTAGTTTATAATTTCATGTAGTGAACTAAAGAAATTGAGAGTTGGAAATGAAAAAACTCACATGAACGAGTGTTGTTGTAAGCATCAAAACTTCTTGCATTGAAGATTAAGGTTGTGATAGGGCTCTAAGAGAGTGTTCCACCTCCTAAACTATTCTCTACATGCAACTCAACCTCCCTAGAAAATAGAGCTACATTGATATTCAATACAAAGTAAAAAAAAATCTAATTTCACCACATATAAAAACTATTTATACCACATATAATGATATAATATGTGAGGAATGAAGACCCGAGTGCTTTCAAAGGAGTTTGATATCTTTCTTGCCATAACAACGTTGAAACCTCCCTTAGGTTGTACGGTTGAATCATTCAAGGTAAGAGAGGAGTAAACCTTTTGAGATGCCCTAAGATCACACAACTTTTGAGATGCCATAGGATAAGACAAACCTACAAGGTTGGGGCCAAACTAATAGTGAGAAACTCTTGTTGAGGAGTTGAAAAAGACAAATGCAAGTAGTGCAAGGCACTAGTAAGAGAATGAGGAAGCTTAATTAAGATTTGATGTCAATATGAGTATGTGCTTACAAGATAGGGTTTCAAAGATAAAATAGTTCAAGAGACCTTGCAAAGAGAATTGAAAGGTATAAATAGGCAAGGAAATGGTCCCAAGGCAAAAGTCAACAACAGAATAATCGCTAGAGAAAAAATTGTACAAAAAAGTCAAACCACGAGTTTTGATTGCACATTATGAGTTCCTCAAGTCATATTGTGAGTTCCCCCCTGAAACATGTTCTATTCCACCTATTGTGAAAAAATGGTTGTACCACTAGGGAATCTGTGGTCTGTGTAGCACCTTGAGATAAAAAAGGAAAGAATATTTGACTCAATTGACCCAATAAATAACAAATTCAAATGGATTTGCATTGTTATGGCTCGTAATGAGACATCTGTTGTGGCAGGCACCAACAACCTTCCATTTTCTTGTAATTTACTCGCAAAGCTTCTTTAAGAAAATTGAGCCCCTCTAATTTTTTGGCTTTAAAAACTATTCAACTTGTCCCTTCTCGATGGATTCTTCCTCCCACTCTAAACATGCTCTTCAAGCTTCGTGCTTTGACTAAATCTGGATCTTTCAACTTTAAACACTTAAGCAAGTTTTAAGTTAATATTTAGAGTTCATGTGAGTTACACTAACTCCTCCGATGTACATTGGAGGAGTTGTCGAGTGAAATATATGCTATCTATTTCGACATTAAATTGTTAACCCGAGGCTCGTAGGCTTCGAGGTGCCAACACTGTATGTGCAGGTCTAGAGATCTAATCTATCCTAGCCTAGCCTAATCTAATGGAAATAAACTCAAATAATGAAAAGCAATCTATCACTATGAATAATTACTCGTAAGGAACTCTTTGAATAAGCAAACAATCTTTGGATAAGCAAATAACAAGTAATCTATCTCAGAACTATTTAATCTATCTATCTCTGAGTGAACAAGTAAGCAAGCAAGTAAGCAATTACTCTATCAAAACTATCTTTGACAAGTGAACTCTATTCTTAAAAAGAACTCATAATTATTTCTATGTTGCGAAGGGTAAATCTTAACCTACTTAATCAAAAGTAAAAGCATTATCACTGTATGTAGATTCTAATTGATCAAAACTATTCCTAATTTGCAATAACATGAAAAATAGTATTCAAAGATGATGATTATGTCTTCGGTGTCGAATAATATCACGATGACATCTGACTATTAGTGACAGTTCAAAAGGAATTAATTCAACGCCGACTTTTACAGAGAAATAGAAAGTGTGAATCAAACAATCTAAAGAAAGCCTTGCCATCATAGAAGCAACACTAAGTATCTTGGAAATCCACGTGATCTCTAAACTTCATGCATCATTCATTAATGATTAAAAACACTCTTATATTAATTCAAACAAATTTACAAACTCATGAACTCATGATAAAAATCTTAATTCAAATCCACTCTTCTAATTAAAATTTCAATTCAAATCCATAACTGAGATTTTATAATCTAAACTGAACTAATCATATCATTAAAACTCAGATTTCAAAACTAGAATGCTTTTAGAAAACATAACCCCAAAATCTATTTCTATCCTAACATACTAAAGCAATATTAACGAACAAAATAGATCTATGAAGACTTAACTAAATTGGTAATTAAATTCATCTTGATTACAACTAATAAAACTTGAAACTATTAATCCATCGAAGCTTCCAAACGGTCCTAAATTAAAACTCCGTTTACACTAATCCTCTGTTTAAGTAATGCTCTGTTTTAATTGCCAAAACCAAATTAAGACTTCAATGCACTATCCAAGTTAGTATCTTGCAGGACGACTCATTGTTTAAGAAATAAGAAACACAACATGATAAATAACCAACTCCTATAAGCAATCTGCAATTTAAGGAAAGACAAATTAGATAATCAAATTATAATTGGCATGTACAGTAATTGAAAATACATACAACAAAGAAACAAGTATAAATTCTAACTAAGCAAATAAGATAAACACATGATATATCTATACAGTCACCCATACCACTGGTGGCCCCCCTAGCAGGTCGTGGCTACTCTCCAATAACAAAACACAGGCTTAACTCAACGCAATTCTGTCATTAATTAAAAAACGAAGTCTGGAACACAAGTTGCAGAGAAATGTTTGAATTATACAAATGAAATTCTTCTTAAAAATTATGTCTCTGGTCTTGCCACTAATAGTGGTATTTATAGGTAAGTTACAGCTCGAGAGGTCGACCTCTAAAAATGGCAAATTCATTGAATGAGCTTCTAACAACATCAACTTCTATAAAATCTGTGAGCCACTCAAGGATCAACATAACCGCTCAATCCAAGGTGTATCGAGCTCTGTAGCTGGAGGTCACGAGGGGGCACAAAACCCAGATCGCTGATTCGTCCATCACAGGCCGCCAATACACCAACCGCCATCTCTAGTGCGCTTCGAGTGCTAGATCGCGTGCCAGATGGAGTGCCAGATCACGTACTAGATGGGGTGCTGGATAAAGTGTCGGACGAGGTACCAGATGGAGTATCGGACCACGATTTTGCCCTGTTACACACAAACCATGCATTAAATCTCTGTAAACATCGAACTGAACTGAATTGAGCTCAAAAATCATTGTAAAACATCAATTACACATCCCTGATGCGAATCCATGACGAATTGATATAAAAACCTTTGAAACTCCTTCAAAATGGCCAATAGCATATATAATATCGATGCAAAAAGGATTCAATCATCACAATAAAACAGTCAAAATACGAACCCAACATTACCCCCACGCCTAAGGATTTGTAGGTCCCATTGCAAACAAAAATGAATTACCCGACATAACTAGACTTGTGAAGGAGGGAGTGGATTAGCTTTAGAAGCTTCTTCCTCTTTTCCTGGAGACTTTGTCTTGGGCCTCTTATGATGTTTCAATTGTGTCCAGAGGCTGTGATTGGCAGTGGTCATTTGATCAACCAATCGTTGGAGATAATTCACTTTTTCTTGCAATACCGCATTGTCATGATGGAGATGCCTATTCGTAGTCTTTCGCTCTTCCAACTGTTGAAGCAACAAAGCATTCTCTTCTTGTAATTTTTCAATAATTGGGGTATGGTCAGATGTTTCAAAAGAAGAGAGCTTGGATCCCTTGATGGATGTAGAAGGTATATCAACTTTGGACACTGATGTAGGCATCTGGGAGGTAGGAGTAACAGAGTGCTTGTGAGAGAGAATAGGTTCATATTTTACTTCTCTATCAGGATCAAACTCTTTTGCAGAAACTTCTTTGAGTCTTTTATGGGGGCTTTCATGATCATAAGATACTTGGATAGGATCTGAAGTGCTTGGGGGTTTTACATTAGGCTTTCCACTTGCACTTCGGGTACTTCTTCGAAAAGATTCCCCTTTGAATCGATTGGCTCCTCTTCTATTCGTAGGGACTAAAGGAAAATATTGCTGAAATGCATCTTGTAACTTCTTAGGTGGAGGATCAATAGGTGTTGAGGGAAATGGAGAATTATCAGTAGAATTTTTAGTTTTCTTGCCCAATGAGGCTGCAGGGGAGTTGACAATTTTCTTGGCTTTTTGTTCAAACAGAGAGATAGTTTGAGTTGGAGGGTTTGGAGTCTTTGGAGAATGAGGCTTAGATGGAGTAATAGTTCCTAAATCAATTGATTTCTTGTTGGTCTTGATTGTGAGATGGGGGTTTGATAATTGATAGAGGAATTCATCCTATATCTTGCCTTGTTTTTTCAACTCAGTTATGACAAATAATTTGATGAGGCCGTGGTGGAATATACTATTGTGAGGGTTGGCCAAGTTTTTATGAACATGGGAAGACATTTTCTGAAGACAAGAAGTAGAAAGGAAAATTCAAGGGTTTATTGAATTGAATATGATTGCGCAACGTTTGAATTTCGAATGGTGTACTTTGGAGGCAAATGCAATTATGTGAGAATTAGATCATTGTCCAAGTCTTCGACTTGGACATTTGATCATNCTTTTTGTTCAAACAGAGAGATAGTTTGAGTTGGAGGGTTTGGAGTCTTTGGAGAATGAGGCTTAGATGGAGTAATAGTTCCTAAATCAATTGATTTCTTGTTGGTCTTGATTGTGAGATGGGGGTTTGATAATTGATAGAGGAATTCATACTATATCTTGCCTTGTTTTTTCAACTCAGTTATGACAAACAATTTGATGAGGCCGTGGTGGAATATACTATTGTGAGGGTTGGCCAAGTTTTTATGAACATGGGAAGACATTTTCTGAAGACAAGAAGTAGAAAGGAAAATTCAAGGGTTTATTGAATTAAATATGATTGCGCAACGTTTGAATTTCGAATGGTGTACTTTGGAGGCAAATGCAATTATGTGAGAATTAGATCATTGTCCAAGTCTTCGACTTGGACATTTGATCATAAAAATGCATTAAAAAGTTTTAATTCAATTATAAACATGAATTTCAAAAAATATACCATTCTACCCATCTTATCTTACCATTGCAATAGGTGTATCAATTCAAACGATCATTTCTGCATGCAATCGTGGTCATTTGCAGTATATGCATACCTCATCCAATCCTTGTTGGCACAGGGGCAGACCCAGGGTTCAATGCTCAAGAGCACACCAACAAAACCCTAACTACCGACCCTTTCGGCAACACCTGCGAAGCAGATGAAGTCTCACCCGAGGTAGAGGCAGGGGTGATTGCAGGACTCAGATGTCTGCAACCGTAGCTGGGACACTGATCTGTGATTATATCTTTTACAGGGCACTTAACATAGATCATTTGTCAATATTTAACCTGTATGGTACTTCGCAGATAAAACAAAGCATCGCAGTGAATACTTATACTAAATATGGTTCAATACTTAGCCACATAAATATAGGTTAGGTTCAACAGATCAAGCACTAATCATCTTTTATATCAGATCTAACATTCATTCATATATCATCAGCAAAAGCATAACTATATCTACTAATCACAACAAGCACTTAGCCAAAAGGAAACAACACATTAGATCGAAGCACAAAGCACAATACACACAGTTACCGTGGTTCACCCCCACCCTGGGGCTACGTCCACAAAGTCTTCTCTATATTATCTCGGTCAAGCAATTACAACACAGAGCTTTAATGATCCTTACTTCGCATAGGACAAAAGATCTGCCCAGCTCGCTAGATCCTTCTTCCTTGCATTTCAACACAAAGCTACGACAACTTGCACTTAGCTTCTCAATCTCATGCACATAGCACTTCAAGATACATCCGATCACGCAGATCTAGTATTAGCACTAAGCGTTTAGCTATACATCACATAGATGTACTACCCTCTCTTCTTCTCTATTTACATTGCCTATTTATAGATTACAAAATGGGCCTAAGCGTGGGTAAACCCACGGGCCGACGTCCCTTTCCCGTTACATCAACCCAAAACCCTAAAATGGACCCAAAAATAGGTCTTGCTTCCTTAATTTTCGCTTCGGGTTGCGCTCCATCCTTGGTAAGCTGTTGCAATCCCAAAAACGGTCAAATATGACCAAGTATTCTGCAAAACTTGGTCAAGGGCCAACATGCCCCCAACACTCACCTGTGACTCGTACCGAGTCACTCAGGTCTGATAAATTCTGCTTCAAACGCCTTGAGCTTGGCTCGAGATGCTTCGACCTACTGCAGTGCGACAACTTTTTGTTCCGTAAATTCCTGGATTACTGTGTCATTGAGCAGGCCTTCCAGGCGCTGTTGTGCAGTGATGACAACCTGTTTGAGTTTAGCTCCCTGGCTTTCAAGTTCAACAAACAGTTGGCATGCCTTTTCTTGGAGTGGTTGCAGTCGCTGAGAGACTTCCATCACTTTACTTTGCAGCGTGTGTACTTGTTGTTGGACTGTGCATTGTTCTGCGAACCTCTTCATTCTTTCGACCGGGGTCATGGACTTAAGCGGCGCTTGTAGTACATCTGCATGTTGATTTTCTTCCTGGAGCTGTGCCTCCAATGTCTGCAATTCTGGATTCTCTGCGAGGGTTTCATAAGTCTATGCACTTCTAGTGCTTAGCTGCCTACATTCCAAAGCCAAGGTTTCTAACCGGTCGACTACAGTTCAAGCAGTGGCCTCTCTTAGATCTCTTATCTCTTGGGGTGTCTCAGGTATGGTGCAGAGCTCCAGATCCGTGATGCACTGTTGGAGTTGCTGGATTACTTCTTCCAGTTGGGTCACCTGCTGTGGAAGACGTTCTTCCATCTTCACTTCTATAATCGTCACAGAGCGAAGTGCTTTGTGAATCCTTTCCTGTACTTCAAGTTGCTCTGCTAGAAACTGGTCCTTTCTTTGCTGTAACTGTGCTTTTTCCTCCTCCCACTTCGCTTGTAAGGCAAGATGCTCCTGTTCTGCCTTCCTCCGTTGTTCTCTGTGTGTGCTATGTTCTTGCGCCAAAGCTTGGGTGGCTTGCGCTATGTCTTCTTGAGCTCGTCGAAGGCAAGCTTCGACTTTCTCGACGATCTGGCGTAACTGTGTGGGCTCATCGCATGTTCTTGATGGTTTGCTTATCAAGGGCGCTGTAGACACTGCTTGGATGGGCTGGGGTGCCTGTTGCACTTCTTTGAGTTCGCCTTTGATCCGGCTAAATAGCTCCTCCTTCTTTGTTTCTTGCTTTTTTGTGAGCTCTAGTGAAACATCATTCAGTGTGACAATTAAAAAGTTGAAATCATCTAGGGTAAGGGTAGTTTTAAGTGTGGTCTGGGTGGCCTTAGCTTTCTTTCGAGATGAGGGCTTTGGTGGGGTAATCTTCCTTTTCTTGGAGGGATCTTCCTCGTCTCTAGGTGGAGTAACCTCGCCTTTGTTTTGCTCAACTTCTGTGTCCCCTAGTTCTTCATCATCACCTCCCTTCACAGGTGAGAGCGAAGTAGTCTTCGTGGATGTGCTGTGGATATATTGAACTTACACATCCTTCTTAGTCTTGCACGGTCCAGGTGTATTCGGCATAGCTTCAGGGCTATCCACGTCGGACATCTCTGTGGGGTCTGCTACAACGAGGAGGTCTGCCGACCAATCCTTGATAATCTCCTCCAAGTCATCTTCTATCAGTTTGTAATATGACTAGAGTTGTTGTTTGTGCTCATCGGCACGTGCTGTGATATAGGTGAAGTGACGGTCTGCTGAATTTCATCAAAGGTCTAAACCTATGAAGTGTGTTGGGTGTGATGTGCGGTGTAGACTAGATAGAATTCTTCAACTGAGTGTAATAAGCGTGGAAGACGGCATTGGTTTGCCACTGCTTGTTCATGTCGCTGGAGTACCACAGCGTACAAAACTTCGCAGCCAGTGGTTCGAAGGGTTCGATCTCCAGAAAAGTGGCTCCTTCGGGCAGTTCCCAAGTGATGAAAGCGATGAGTATGAGGAACCAGCTAAAGTGGAATTCATACCCTTGGTCCTGCGCTTGTCTACAGTCAAGCTCTAGCTGATTTATAAGGTACTTTGCCCAGTTCATTTGTAGTCCCTCCACGCACTACCCTGCGAGGTCAACTACAAATCTGGTCACCTGTGTGGTTCTGTTCTTGTGGACTAACTTCCCTGCGATCAGCTGGAAACCAAAGCGCACTGCTACATTCTCAATGGAGGCTACCTTGTAACCTCGCGTGCCTTTCTCTAGATTGCCATATGTGTCTTTTATTCGTTGGGCGAGAGCACGATCTGCGGTCTTTCCAGGGTAAAATTCTTGCGGGTCAGGGCCCTGCATGCTTAGCCCAGTGATCCGATTGATCAGAATCAGATCCACAATGATGCGACGGTCCAACCATAGGTATCCTCCGTGGTAGCAGGACATCAACAACCTGATGCATGCATTTACTTCTTGATGCCCCCCAAAATATGGAATCTTCATTACGTTGAGGAGGGTTGACTGCACGAGGTTATGGGTCCATTGCTACAGGACAATATTGGGGTTCTTTCCTTTTGTAATAGTCAAGTACTTGTGCGAGGCTAGCATATTGTAAACCTTGCGATCTCCAAGGTTAAAATCACTAAATTTTAGCGTGGTGAGCTTCTCCTGGTTAGCATGAACTGCGTGCACCCGTTTCGGGAGGTACGCAGTGACCACAACATAGTCAAAGTCTCTAGGTACAGTGTCTCGATTCACTGTGCCGCTTAGTGGTGGGATATATTTAGGCAAGATGCTTGGGATCATTTTCATGGTGGCGAAGTCATTTCCGAGCTTAGATCGTCTTTTC
>JASDQU010752204.1:20642-34854 GCA_032191745.1 Picea mariana
TTCTATCCGCTCTAGTGCTATCCAATGGTCTAGGGGTAACCCATAACTTCTTTTCGATCCGTTCGGGGTGACAGTCGAACGGGTATATCGGTTCCAATGACTATATTGCTTCGTCATGGTGAAGTATTCTATGTCGTTGTTCTGATATCTCGGCGAAGCTCCAATTCTGCAATTCTTCTTGCTGCGAAGTGTCCTTTAGAACCTCTTGTAACCTTACAGTATTAGCCCTTTTCTTTCTTAACTTTCTAGCCTTCTTCCCAGTGAGATTTGTCTCAGTAATGCTTTTACCGTTCTGATGCTTATCTTCTGTGGTCTTAGTTACTTCGCGCTGTTGAAAGTCTTTCCTAGGGTTCCTTGATAATACTTCTTCTGTGTCAAAAATAGGTAACTCGATCTTCTACGGATCCTCAATTGTTCTCTTAGCTTCGACATCGGAGTTAAATATCTACGATTCGTTCTTCTATTCCTCAATCAAGTACGCGATCCTTTTAGTCATAAAGTCTTTTAACTCTTGCTTCTTTTGTTCCAAAACTTTTTCTTCCTCTTTTCGTCTAGCTTGTTCTCTATCAATCCAAGGTTTTCCTATGAGCATGGTAAACGGGGCGCTGTCTTCAACAAATTTAATAATCTCAAAGTCTTCTTCTATCGAAGTTCCATTGACAATCATAGGCATCCGGGTTAGCCTTCCACATAGGTTTACTAGCTTTCCTCTGAATAAACTTGTTCCTCCTAGGGAAGGGATCATGGCAGGATTTCCTATAGCTTCCCAAGTTCTTTCTGGCATAATGTTCACTTGTGTCTCTTCGTCAAGAATATAGTCAATGTCGAAGTCCCCTATTCTTGCTTCGATTTGCTCCTTTTCTTTGAAGATCTCTGATAACTTAACATGTCGGTGATCATTCAAGGTGTCTTTCATCTGTAGCAATATCTTTTCTGATTCTTTCTGGGTTTCTGCTATGATCTTGGTCTCTTGATCTCCTTCAGGGTTTGCTTGCTCCATATTCAGCTTCTCAAGTCTAGCAATCATTCTAGGGCAATCCAACACTACATGGTCCATAGCCTTACAACAGAGGCAATTAGGTTTTCTCCCAGGGCATTCCTTAACAAGATGTCCCAGTCTTCTGCAGCTATAACATAGGGTTAATCCTCTCTTTCATTTAAATGTTCCCCAACTTCTTCTGTACTACGCACCGGGTTCGTGGTAGCTAGCCTGCAAAAAACTCTTTCTAGGATCCTGCATCCACTTGTTAGTCTAGACATTCTTTCGATGCATAGGTATAACATATCTATCATTATACTTATCAGATCTATTCACATCAAACTTTCTTTCATCTATTAATGCCCTAGTTTTGAAGCTAGGACAGAATCTATCAAACATACCTAGATCCATGCTTTAGAAACAAAAAATTTCACTTATCTACAGAGCACAAAGCTTCTAGATCTAAGAACTTTTGAATATTCTTACCTTTATTAGAGCACAGAGCTTACATATCTTACCTCTTTTCTGCAAATCTGACTTCTTTCTTTCAAAAATTTCCATTTTTACTTTTCTTAGAGCACAGAGCGTTCAGATCTCGCTTCTCTTCTTCGGATCTGATCTTCCTTTCTTCAGATCTGACCTTATTCCTGGTACAAAGCTACACAAGTCGAGTAAAAAGCTGCGCACTAGGGAAACAGATCTACGCACAGAGCTTTCTTTTGCACAACGTTTCTTTTTCCTCAGTTCCTAGCAATCATAGTTTCAGGTCCCGACAACAGAACCATTTGTTGGCACAGGGGCAGACCCGAGGTTCAACGCTCAAGAGCGCACCAACAAAACCCTAACTATCAACCCTTTTGGCAACACCTGCGAAGAAGATGAAGTCTCACTCGAGGTAGAGGTAGGGGTGGTTGCAGGACTCATATGTCTGCAACCGTAGCTGGGACACTGATCTGTGATTATATCTTTTACAAGGTACTTAGCATAGATCATTCGTCAATATTTAACCCGTATGGTACTTCGAAGATAACATAGATCATCGCAGTGAATACTTATACTAAATATGGTTCAGTACTTAGCCACATAAATATAGGTTAGGTTCAACAGATCAAGCACTAAGCATCTTTTATATCAGATCTAACATTCATTCATATATCATCAACACAAGCATAACTAGATCTACTAATCACAACAATCACTTAGCCAAAAGGAAACAACACATTAGATCGAAGCACAAAGCACAATACACACAGTTACCGTGGTTCACCCCCACCCTGGGGCTATGTCCAAAAAGTCTTCTCTATATTATCTCGGTCAAGCAATTACAACATAGAGCTTTAATGATCCTTACTTCGCACAGGACAAAAGATCTACACAGCTCGCTAGATCCTTCTTCCTTGCACTTCAACACAATGCTACGACAAATTGCACTTAGCTTCTCAATCTCATGCACAGAGCACTTCAAGATACATCTGATCATGCAGATCTAGTACTAGCACTAAGCCTTTAGCTATACATCACATAGATGTACTACCCTCTCTTCTTTTCTATTTACATTGCCTATTTATAGATTACAAAACGGGCCTAAGCATGGGTAAACCTACAGGCCGACATCCCTTTCCCATTACATCAACCCAAAACCCTAAAATGGACCCAAAAATAGGTCTTGCTTCCTTAATTTCTGCTTTGTGTTGCGCTCCATCCTTGGCAAGCTGTCACAGTCCCAAAAATGGTCAAATATGACCAAGTATTCTACAAAACTTGGGCAAGTGCCAACAATCCTCCATATGGAACTTCATCCGGTCATCCAGATGGCACTCCATCCGGCCTTCCAAATAGAACTCCATATGGCACTCCATATGGTACTCCTCTGCAAGTAGAAATTATCCCCATTATAATGGACGTTTACCCATAACACTTAGCTTGGGCAATTTCTGGCAGTCATGGTAAACATGAGTATGAACATGATAAGTGTGAATAGAATGATCCACTGTTAATTGCCTTGTAATCGTTCTTGTAACGTTATAAAACAATTTGTTCCTCTGCTAAATAATTTGTTCCTTTGTCCATAGGCATGTAACAAAAATCTGTAGTGAACATTTAACAATATGTAATTGAAACAATGTACATCAGGCTTATAACACACAATGATGTCAGTAGTATAAAATTTGGCATTTCAAAAACAAAACTACTGATATAATAACCCAAAATATCATGAAAACAATATAACATATTTTTTGAAAAGATTCTACTTCCTCTTCTCATGGATTATAATATAGATGGGCAATGTTTATCATTTTTCAGCTCAGGAAACCCCTCCCCCACTCCTAAGTATTTTGACACCTCACAATCAAAGATATAGGGAACCAGTCAATTCTCTCAATAACATAAGATTTATAGTTTGCCAAGTGTAGAGATAAATTTCACACATTAGTCCGACGAGACAGTTAAAATATCGCCCCACCTGTAGGAAAAAACTTTCTACATATAAGCATAGAGGGGCTTTCACAGTGCAACATATTAGATATCAATTTCGGGATTAACTTCATAGTGGGATGGGTGACTGCCTAAGAAGTCTTGGTTACTAGATGCAAGCCCCAAAAGTGATGATTGATGCTATGTGATTCATTTCGCTAGTTTCAGTCCCATTTCTTCACCCCTGTGAGCATCACCCAATGCAATGAGTGCTAAGTGGACTATTCAAATCATGAGAATTATTGGTTAGTTGCGACTAATACTCATGGATATGGGTCATAGATTAATGACTTACACTACGTAGTTAATCTAGAAATTGATATCTAATATGCTGCATTGTGAAAGCCCCTCTATGCTTAAATAATAAGAGTGAAGGGAGCTCTAACTGGATAGTTCATAAGGCACAATACTTGTTAAGGTTTTGCAAATAGGGTAACAAGCTAAGTGGGATTGATTGTGGGGAAAACTCCACAGTTAAGCGCACTTGAGCCAGAGGCGTCTTCGGATGGGTGACCACCTGGGAAGTCCTGGTTACCGGGTGCAAGCCCCGGAAGTGATGATTGATGCTATGTGATTCATTTCGCTAGTTTCAGTCTCATTTATTCACCCCTGTGAGCATCACCAGATGCAATGAGTGTTAAGTGGATTATTCAAATCATGAGAGTTATTGGTTAGTTGCGACTAATACTCATGGATATGGGTCATAGATTAATGACTTACACTACGCAGTTAATCCCGAAATTGATATCTAATGTGTTGCACTGCGAAATCCCCTCTATACGTAAATAATAAGAGTGAAGGGAGCTCTAACTGGATAGTTCATAAGGCACAATACTTGCTAAGGTTTTGCAAATGGGGTAGCAAGATAAGTAGGCTTGAATGTGGGGAAAACTCCATAGTTAAGCGCGCTTGAGCCATAGGCGTATTGGGATGGGTGACCACCTGGGAAGTCCTGGTTATCGGGTGCAAGCCCTGGAAGTGATAATTGATGCTATGTGATTCATTTCGCTAGTTTCAGTCCCATTTATTCACCCCTGTGAGCATCACCCGATGCAATGAGTGCTAATTGGACTATTGAAATCATGAGAATTATTGGTTAGTGGCGACTAATACTCATGGATATGGGTCATAGATTTAATGACTTACACTACGCAGTTAATCCCAAAATTGATATCTAATATGTTGCACTAGGAAAGCCCCTCTCTTCTTAAATAATAAGAGTGAAGGGAGCTCTAACTGGATAGTTCATAGGGCACAATACTTGCTAAGGTTTTGAAAATGGGGTAACAAGCTAAGTGGGCTTGATTGTGGGGAAAACTCCACAGTTAAGCACGATTGAGCCAGAGGCGTCTTGGGATGGGTGACCCCCTGAGAAGTCTTGGTTACCAGGTGCAAGCCCCAGAACTGATGATTGATGCTATGTGATTCATTTCACTAGTTTTAGTCCCATTTCTTCACCCCTATGAGCATCACCTGATGCAATGAGTGCTAAGTGGACTATTCAAATCATGAGAATTATTGGTCACTTGTGACTAATACTCATGGATATGGGTCATATATTAATGACTGACACTACGTAGTTAATCCCGAAATTGATATCTAATATGTTGCTCTACGAAAGCCCCTCTATGCTTAAATAATAAGAGTGAAGGGAGCTCTAATTGGATAGTTCATAAGGCACAATACTTGTTAAGGTTTTGCAAATGGGGTAGCAAGCTAAGTGGGCTTTATTGTGGGGAAAAATCCACAGTTAAGCGCACTTGAGCCAGAGGTGTCTTGGGATGGGTGACCCTTTGGGAAGTCCTGGTTACCGGGTGCAAGCCCTGAAAGTGATGATTGATGCTATGTGATTCATTTAGCTAGTTTTAGTCCCATTTCTTTACCCCTGTGAGCATCACCCGATGCAATGAGTGCTAAGTGGACTATTCAAATCATGAGAATTATTTTTCAGTTGCGACTAATACTCATGGATATGGGTCATAGATTAATGACTTACACTATGTAGTTAATCCTGAAATTGATATCTAATATGTTTCACTACTAAAGCCCCTCTATGCTTAAATAATAAGAGTGAAGAGAGCTCTAACTTGATAGTTCATAAGGCACAATACCTGCTAAGGTTTTGCAAATGGGGTAGCAAGCTAAGTGGGCTTGATTGTGGGGAAAACTCCACAGTTAAGCACGCTTGAGCGAGATGCGTCTTGGGATGGGTGATGCTATGCGATTAATTTCTCTAGTTTCAGTCCCATTTCTTCACCCTTGTGAGCATCACCATATGCAATGATTGGTAAGGTGATGCTATGTGAAGGGAGATCTAACTGGATAGTTCATAAGGCACAAAACTTGCTAAGGTTTTGCAAATGGGGTAGCAAGCTAAGTGGGCTTAATTATGGGTAAAACTCCATAGTTAAGTGCACTTGAACTAGAGGCATCTTGGGATGATTGATGCTATGTGATTCATTTCGCTAGTTTCAGTCCCATTTTCACCCCTGTGAGCATCACCCGATGCAATGAGTGCTAAGTGGACTATTCAAATCATGAGAATTATTCACGACGCAATGAGTGCTAAGTGGACTATTCAAATCATGAGAATTATTGGTTAGTTGCGACTAATACTCATGGATATGGGTCATAGATTAATGACTTACACTATGCAGTTAATCCCGAAATTGATATCTAATATGTTGCACTGCGAAAGCCCCTCTATGCTTACATAATAAGAGTGAAGAGAGATCTAACTGGATAGTTCATAAGGCACAATACTTGCCAAGGTTTTGCAAATGGGGTAGCAAGCTAAGTGGGCTTGATTGTGGGGAAAAATCCACAGCTAAGTGTGCTTGAGCCAGAGGTGTCTTGGGATGGGTGATGCTATGTGATTCATTTCTCTAGTTTCAGTCCCATTTCTTCACCCCTGTGAACATCACCTGATGCAGTGAGTGCTAAGGTGATGCTATGTGAAGGGAGCTCTAACTGGATAGTTCATAAGGAACAATACTTGCTAAGGTTTTGCAAATGGGATAGCAAGCTAAGTGGGCTTGATTGTGGGGAAAAATCTAGAGTTAAGTGCACTTGAGCCAGAGGTGTCTTTGGATGATTGATTCTATGTGATTCATTTCGCTAGTTTCAGTCCCATTTCTTCACCCCTATGAGCATCACCCGATGCAATGAGTGCTAAGGTGAGGCTATGTGAAGGGAGCTCTAACTGGATAGTTCATAAGGCACAATACTTGCTAATGTTTTGAAAATGGGGTAGCAATCTAAGTGGGATTGATTGTGGGGAAAAATCCACAGTTAAGAGTGCTTGAGTTAGAGGCATCTTGGGATGATTGATGCTATGTGATTCATTTCGCTAGTTTCAGTCCCATTTCTTCACCCATGTGAAATGAGTGCTAAGTGGACTATTCAAATCATGAGAATTATTTGTCAGTTGCGACTAATACTCATGGATATGGGTCATAGATTAATGACTTACACTATGCAGTTAATCACAAAATTGATATCTAATATATTGCACGAAATCCCCTCTATGCTTAAATAATAAGAGTGAAGGGAGCTCTAACTAGATAGTTCATAAGGCACAATACTTGCTAAGGTTTTGCAAATGGGGTAGCAAGCTAAGTGGGCTTGATTGTGGGGAAAAATCTATAGTTAAGCATGCTTGAGCAAAAAGTGTCTTGGGATGGGTGACCACCTGGGAAGTCCTAGTTATCGTGTGCAAGCCCCATAAGTGATGATTGATGCTAAGTGATTCATTTCGCTAGTTTCAGTCCCATTTATTCACCCCTGTGAGCATCACCCGATGAAATGAGTGCTAATTGGACTATTGAAATCATGAGAATTATTGGTCAGTTGCGACTAATACTCATGGATATAGGTCATAGATTAATGACTTACACTACGCAGTTAATCCAGAAATTGATATATAATATGTTGCACTGGGAAAGCCCCTCTCTGCTTAAATAATAAGAGTGAAGGGAGCTCTAACTGGATAGTTCATAAGGCACAATACTTGATAAGGTTTTGCAAATGGGGTAGCAAGCTAAGTGGGCTTGATTGTGGGGAAAACTCCAAAGTTAAGTGCGCTTGATCCAAAGGCGTCTTGGGATGGGTGACCACCTGGGAAGTCCTAGTTACCGGGTGCAAGCCCCATAAGTGATGATTGATACTATGTGATTCATTTCGCTAGTTTCATTCCCATTTTTTCACCCCTGTGAGCATCACCCGATGCAATGAGTGCTAAGTGGACTATTCAAATCATGAGAATTATTGGTTAGTTGTGACTAATACTCATGGATATGGGTCATAGATTAATGACCTACACTACGCAGTTAATCCCGAAATTGATATCTAATATGTTGCACTACAAAATCCCCTTTATGCTTAAATAATAAGAGTGAAGGGATCTCTAACTAGATAGTTCATACGACACAATACTTGCTAAGGTTTTGCAAATGGGGTAGCAAGCTAAGTGGGCTTGATTGTAAAGAAAACTCCACAGTTAAGCGTGCTTGAGCCAGAGGTGTATTGGGATGGGTGACCACCAGAGAAGTCCTGGTTACCAAGTGCAAGCCTCGAAAGTGATGATTGATGCTATGTGATTCATTTCAGTAGTTTTAGTCCCATTTCTTCACCCTTGTGAGCATCACCCGATGAAATGAGTGCTAAGTGGAATATTCAAATCATCAGAATTATTCCTGATGCAATGGGTGCTAAGTGGACTATTCAAATCATGAGAATTATTGGTCAGTTGTGACTAATACTCATGGATATGGGTCATAGATTAATGACTTACACTATGCAGTTAATCCCGAAATTGATATATAATATGTTGCACTGCTAAACCTCCTCTATGCTTAAATAATAAGAGTGAAGAGAGCTCTAACTTGATAGTTCATAAGGCACAATACTTGCTAAGGTTTTACAAATGGGGTAGAAAGCTAAGTGGGCTTGATTGTGGGGAAAAATCCACAGTTAAGCACACTTGAGCGAGAGGCGTCTTGGGATGGGTGATGCTACGCGATTCATTTCTCTAGTTTCAGTCCCATTTCTTCACCCCTATGAGCATCACCATTATGCAATGAGTGATAAGGTGATGCTATGTGAAGGGAGCTCTAACTGGATAATTCATAAGGCACAAAACGTGCTAAGGTTTTGCAAATGGGGTAGCAAGCTAAGTGGGATTAATTATGGGGAAAACTCCATAGTTAAGTGCACTTGAACCAGAGGCGTCTTGGGATGATTGATGCTATGTGATTCATTTCGCTAGTTTCAGTCCCATTTCTTCACCCCTGTGAGCATCATCCGATGCAATGAGTGCTAAGTGGAATATTCAAATCATGAGAATTATTCATGATGCAATGAGTGCTAAGTGGACTATTCAAATCATGAGAATTATTGGTCAGTTGCGACTAATACTCATGGATATGGGTCATAAATTAATGACTTACACTACGCAGTTAATCCCGAAATTGATATCTAATATGTTTCACTGCGAAAGCCCCTCTATGCTTAAATAATAAGAGTGAAGAGAGCTCTAACTGGATAGTTCATAAGGCACAATACTTGCTAAGGTTTTGCAAATGGGGTAGCAAGCTAAGTGGGCTTGATCGTGGGGAAAAATCCATAGCTAAGCGTGCTTGATCCAAAGTCGTCTTGGGATGGGTGATGCTATGTGATACATTTCGCTAGTTTCAATCCCATTTCTTCACCCCTATGAGCATCACCTGATGCAATCAGTGCTAAGGTGATGCTATGTGAAGGGAGCTCTAACTCGATAGTTCATAAGGCACAATACTTGCTAAGGTTTTGCAAATGGGGTAGCAAGCTAAGTGGGCTTGATTGTGGGGAAAAATCCATAGTTAAGCGCACTTAAACCAGAGGCGTCTTGGGATGGTTGATGCTATGTGATTCATTTCGCTAGTTTCAGTCCCATTTCTTCACCTCTATGAGAATCACCCAATGCAATGAGTGCTAAGGTGAGGCTATGTGAAGGGAGCTCTAACTGGATAGTTCATAAGGCACAATACTTGCTAATGTTTTGCAAATGGGGTAGCAAGCAAAGTGGGATTGATTGTGGGGAAAACTCCACAGTTAAGTGCGCTTGAGCCAGAGGCGTCTTGGGATGATTGATGCTATGTGATTCATTTCACTAGTTCCAGTCCCATTTCTTCACCCCTGTGAGCATCACCTGATGCAATGAGTTCTAAGTGGACTATTCAAATCATGAGAATTATTGGTCAGTTGTGACTAATACTCAAGGATATGGGTCATAGATTAATGACTTACACTACGCAGATAATTCCNATGTTTTGCAAATGGGGTAGCAAGCAAAGTGGGATTGATTGTGGGGAAAACTCCACAGTTAAGTGCGCTTGAGCCAGAGGTGTCTTGGGATGATTGATGCTATGTGATTCATTTCACTAGTTCCAGTCCCATTTCTTCACCCCTGTGAGCATCACCTGATGCAATGAGTTCTAAGTGGACTATTCAAATCATGATAATTATTGGTCAGTTGTGACTAATACTCAAGGATATGGGTCATAGATTAATGACTTACACTACGCAGATAATTCCGAAATTGATATCTAATATGTTGCACTACGAAAGCCCATCTATGCTTAAATAATAAGAGTGAAGGGAGCTCTAACTCGATAGTTAATAATGCACAATACTTGCTAAGGTTTTTCAAATGGGGTAGCAAGCTAAGTGGGCTTGATTGTGGGGAAAAATCCACAGTTAATCACGCTTGAGCTAGAGGCATTTTGGGATGGGTGACTACTTGGGAAGTCCTAGTTACCGGGTGCAAGCCCCAGAAGTGATGATTGATGCTATGTGATTCATTTCGCTAGTTTCAGTCCCATTTCTTCACCCCTGTGAGCATCACCTGATGCAATGAGTGCTAAGTGGACTATTCACATCATGAGAATTATTGGTCAGTTGCGACTAATACTCATGGATATGGGTCATATATTAATGACTTACACTATGTAGTTAATCCTGAAATTGATATCTAATATGTTGCACTATGAAATCCCCTGTATGCTTAAATAATAAGAGTGAAGGGAGCTCTAACTGGATAGTTCATAAGGCACAATACTTTCTAAGGTTTTGCAAATGGGGTAGCAAGCTAAGTGGGATTGATTGTGGGGAAAACTTCACAGTTAAGCGCACTTGAGCCAGAGGCATCTTGGGATGGGTGACCACCTGGGAAGTCCTTGTTACCAGGTGCAAGCCCCAAAAGTGATGATTGATGCTATGTGATTCAGTTCGCTAGTTTCAGTCCCATTTCTTCACCCCTGTGAGCATCACCTGATGCAATGAGTGCTAAGTGGACTATTCAAATCATGAGAATTATTGGTTAGTTGTGACTAATGCTCATGGATATGGGTCATAGATTAATGACTTACACTACGCAGTTAATCCTGAAATTGATATCTAATATGTTGCACTGCGAAAGCCCCTCTATGCTTAAATAACAAGATTGAAGGGAGCTCTAACTGGATAGTTCATAAGGCATAATACTTTCTAAGGTTTTGCAAATGGGGTAGCAAGCTAAGTGGGCTTGATTGTGGGGAAAACTCCATAGTTAAGAGTGCTTGAGCCAGAGGCGTCTTGGGATGGGTGACCACCTGGGAAGTGATGATTGATGCTATGTGATTCATTTCGCTAGTTTGAGTCCCATTTCTTCTCCCTTGTGAGCATCACCCGATGCAATGAGTGCTAAGTGGACTATTCAAATCATGAGAATTATTGGTCAGTTGCGACTAATACTCATGGATATAGGTCATAGATTAATGACTTACTCTACACAGTTAATCCTGAAATTGATATCTAATCCTACATATAGTTAAGAAGAGGTAGGCGAGAGAGTCTTAGGATAGTCTTAAAGCTAGTTCCCAATGGCAGATTTATGGATTTCATTGACCTTTTMTTAACCATGCATACTTCTTTTCATCTTTKTCTACAAGTAATTCCGTACATCAGGACAAGTTTAAAGATTTAGGAATTTTATTTATTGTTTGTCAGATTATCACCCTCACTAGGTAGAATGCTTCGCTGCGGCCAACAAGCTTGTTCAGTACTCCGACGGGTTTAACTATTCATACCACAGACCGATACTCGCTGTCGGTAGTCYTGTTCAATATCCCGACATGTTAGCCTCTTACACTCTCAAATACTGGTCCCCCAACTTTTAAGATTTTTATATAAAGATTGCTTTTTGYAAGAAGATGGAGAGACAACTCTGATTTTTTTTTTTTTTTGAAGATTGGGATGGTATTTATGTTAGAGGATGACTCTACTTTATGTATTCCTTAGATATTGTCCTGATGTAAGGGGTACTTAAGMGGATGTTGCCTATCTAAATATATGGTATAATCAAGCATTTTTAGTGTGTAGTGGATGGTACCATTGGGAAAGAACAAAAAKGTATCTTTAGGCTCGACTCACTTTCTTATTTTTTTAAKTTATAGTGATGTTTCCATGGCTAACCGCTAATCAGACCTTCTTGCTACTCTTTCATAAAGACACTTACTCACCTACTCAGGGTTCTTGGGGAAATTGTACGAGTAACCTCTAGGTTTGATAGTCAAGGTGTCACTTCCTTATATCCTCTAGTGATGGAGGTTAAGAGCAACTGCCATTAAAGATGCCTTGAGAGAAAGGAAGATATAAATCTTGCAAAAATATGGCTAATTCATATCAAGCAATAATAAAAAGTCATTATTCAATGAATGCTTAAGCAGACAATAGGGTTTAGACAATATCTTTTTCTGAAGTAAAATACTTCCCTTTTTGTGTCCTTGAAATTGTCCACTTGTGGTGAAATAAATACCTACAGAGATCTCTAAAACTGCTTGTCAAAAATCACACTCTAAAATATCAAAAACTGATGAGATCAATGAGATCAAGTCACAGGAACATGTATCTCATAGTCCTTTTATTAAAAAGAAAATGTAAAATGAGGCTTCATTAGACTTTAAGCTAAACTAACAACATGCAGTTTTTATTTACTATCCTACTCTACCTAAAAAGAAAGGAAAATCATTATTCAAGTGTAAGAACTTTTCCAATGTAACCATGTGCGAAGCAAGATAAGAAACATACCCATATCCACATATGAAAAATTTACCGTAGTGATTACCTAGATATGAAGAACCAACCAACCTACTTGTTTTGGCATTAGAAGGTGTTGAATAAGAGAATAGTATTGTGGCGTGATGACCTCTTGAAACCAAATTTCAATGTAATTTTGATGTTCATCAATAGTAATTTATGTGCTCTCCTTTATCATTCTATGCAGATACTATTCTTTTGGATGATTGATTTCTGAAGTACATAAAGGATCTGTTGAGATGGATGTTGAGAACTCCTCAATCACAGGTCTTAGTGATTTCTCTCCACTGGATGTAGTCCACAATTTTTCATCTTCCTTCGCAATTTGGCAAGGAAAATCATTTGTATCTCATAGGACCTTGATTCTTCTAATATTTTTGGAGAGGTAGACAAATTCTTGACTATTGTCAAGATGTGTTCTTCCTGAAAAGAAGAGATCCCAACTGCTTCTAGGATTTGAGAGAGTTCTCCCAAACTAATGGTCACTTTCAAATCCATTCTGGTGGTTGATGGGTCCTACCCCACACAGGGATTAGTGTATAGGGTTTAAAACATCCAAAAGTTTTTTTATTTTTTATTATTATAGATTTTTTAAAGTTTTTAATCACAACTACCTAAAAGATGAAAAACATATTTAAAGTAGATTTGCGCAAACCAAGCACACCACGCTTGCATAAAATAAATCACACTTACATGAAAGAAATCAAAGCATAAAATGAAATATGATTGCAGGAATGAAATCAAACTCACATGTGTGTGAAAGTAAACACACTGGAAGGAAAAATAAACACACTTTGCGAAAGGGAAGCACACTTGCATGAAAGAAATAWAACTTGCATAAAAKAAATAAAAGAAAACACTCTTGCAATAAAATAAGCACACTGGCAAAAAAYTAAATTGCGGGAAAGTAAACACACTGTGCAGGAAAGAAAACACTCTTGTAGGAAAGTAAACAAACTGAGAAAAATAAACAAACTAAGAAAAGTAAGCAAACTTGCAGAAAAAGTAAACACTCTTGCGGAAAGGGAACAACAAGGCTTTGGAGCGACCCATTAAAATGGATGCAAAAGTTCTTACCTCTCGTMTTAAAGTTTCTCCCCCTCTCTTTTTGTGTAATTAAAGGAAACCTACCTACCTAAGATCTAATCCCTTTAGCACCTCYCCGACAACGATGCCAAAAATGTCAAGTGAAATATATGCTATCTATTTTGACATTAAATTGTCAACACGGGGCTCGTAGGCTTCAAGGTGCCAACACTGTATGTGCAGGTCTAGAGCTCTAATCTAGCCTAGCCTAGCCTAATCTAATGCTAATAAACTCAAATAATGAAGAGAAATCTATCACTATGAATAATTAGTCTAAGTAAGGAACTCTTTGAATAAGCAAACAATCTTTGGATAAGCAAATAACAAGTAATCTATCTTTGAACTATTTAATCTATCTATCTCCGAGTGAACAAGTAAGCAATCAAGTAAGCAATTACTCTATCAAAACTATCTTTGACAAGTGAACTCTATTCTTAAAAAGAACTCATAATTATTTCTATGTTGCGAAAGGTACATCTTAACCTACTTAATCAAAAGTAAAAGCATTATCACTGTATGCAGATTCTAATTGATCAAAACTATTCCTAATTTGCAGTA
>JASDQU010752205.1:9600-19656 GCA_032191745.1 Picea mariana
TCTTCACCTCTCTCCCCTTATCTCTCTTTAACTCCTTATATAATCCCATCTCTCTCTCTCTCTCTCAACCTCATCTATGGCCCCTCTTTTCATCTCTTTCCCTTTCTCCTTGTTTCCCTCTCTCTCTATCCCTTAATCTCCCCCACTCTCTCTCTTTACCTCTCTTTCCCTCCCTCCCTCCCTCTCTCTACCCCACCCCTCTCTCTCTCTCCATATCCCTCTAACCTCTCGAGAAGAGGGTGGATAATACCTTAGACTTGGAAGGGGAGATTAATTGTACTACTCTTTAGAAGAAAGTAACATTGGTTGGTTTCAATCATGAGGAAGAGAGGGAGACCACAATGTTGTTTTGCATAGAAATCCACATGAAACAGAGAAAGGAAGATTGTTTGATTAATATTGGATCAAATTCCAATTTGATATCCACAAAAATGGTTGAGAATATTGGCTTAGAGACTCATGGCCATCCATAGCCATACCCCTTGGGATGGATAAGACAAGATGTAAAATTGAGAGTGGACAAACAATCCAAATTCATGTTTTCCATCAACCAGAACTTTGTGGATGAAGTAGTATCATATGTGGTTCCATTGGATGTGTGTGGAGTCATATTGGGAAGCCCATACTAGTATGTGAGATATGCCATATTCAGGAGGAGAGAAAACTTGTATAGGCTTGTCAAAGATGGGAAGACACACATGGGTAAAGCTAAAATCTCTTTGTCCAGTGCTCATCAAGCCAAGAAAATCATTGGAAACAAAAAGAAGTTTGTAGTTTTGTTTTGAGAGAAGAAAAGTAGGAAGAAGAAGGCAATGAGCTAGAGATGAAGGAATCCTTGGAAGAATTTAGTGGCGAGCAACTAGAACAATTTATTGAAGCCTACAAGGAGGTGTTCCAAGAACCTCAAACACTACTACCCAACTAAGAGATTGATCACAAGATTTAGTTGTTTCCAAAGTTCCCACTGTCAAACATTGGATTGTATAGGTAGTTTATCATCAAAGTAGATAAAGTGAAGAAGCAATTGCAGTTGTTGTTGGAGAAAGAATTTATCAAGCCTAGTACTTCATTATGTCGATCACCCATCATCATGGTGCCAAATGACGAGAGATGGAGAATGTGAATTGACTATCATGGCCTGAAAAAAATCACCATTAAGTAGAGATATCCTTTGCCAAGGATTGATTACTTGTTGGATCAACAACAACAAGCCAAGTTTTTCACCAATTTGGATCACAAATTAGGTTACCATCAAGTGAGGATAAAAGAAAAAGATGCATGGAAGACAATGTTCAATATGAAACATTGTTTGTACGAATGGTTAGTAATACATTTTTGTTTATGTAATGCACCTACAACTTTTATGAGACAGATGAATGATGTGATATGTCATTTTATTGACTCATTTTTAATAGTCTACCTATATGACATATTAATCTTCAACAATTCTTGGAAAGAGCATATCTCATGCGTGACGCATGTACTAGAGACATTGAAGAAGAATCTACCAATTGAAAATTTGAAGAGGTGTGATCTTGGGAATGAGTCCTTGATTTATATTGGAAACATGATCAGTAAGGAGAGCTGAGGTTGGATTTGAAAAATATCATAGCTGTTAGAAAATGGCTTGATCCCACCAACTTGAAAAAAGTTACAAGTTTTGTTGGAGCAACTCAATATTTGAGAAAGTTCACTAAAATATTTTTGGCAGTAACAACACCATTACACACCATGATCACCAAGGGAAAGATCTTCCATTTGGGTAAGCTACAAAAATGAGAATTTAAAGACTTTCAGAGGAAGACCGATGATGCTCCAATCTTAGCCATGCCCAATTTACAATGACCATTTGAACTGAAGACGAATGCTTGTGGATACACATTAGGGGTGGGGCTTATACAATGAGGAAGACTATTATGCTATACTTTAGAGTTGTTTCATGGACCAATAATTGACCAATCCACATATGATAAAGAGATATATGTTATTATGCAACCAATGAATAAGTGGAAGAACTACCTCTTGGGAAAAGATACCATCATACACATCGATCATCAACCTCTATAGTGCTTGCAAAGTCAAAGAAATATGTAGTAAGTGAGGCATTACAAGCGGTTAGTATTATTTCAATGATTCCACCTATCTATTAGGTACAAGAAATGAGCTACAAATAAGCTAGCTAATATGAGTTCATGACACCCACTAAAGAACATTGAAATTGTAATGTCCCTAACTAGAATAGATGGCCATTGTATGCTTCTACCCCAAAATTGCTTCTTCTTAAGTGAATGTGTACTTAAATTCTTATAAAATAGTTTAATCAATGAGAAATATTATCAAATAGATAGAAAGCATTCATTACACAATATTATAGTAGATAACCATGGCATATTATTATGGGTGGAAGTTCCCAGAATCAGTACAAAGATAACCAATAGATGTAACAACAACTGTAGAATACTACTAAGAACAAAAACTAATGGCTTCCAAGTAGCATAACAATCTACTACAAAAACACACACAAAAAACCTAGAATGATGCCAATCTATGAAGCCCAAGGCTCTCCAAGCCCTCCAATGATCTGCTCTAGTGACGTTCTCTCTGTAGGTGACCCTCCAAACTCTTCAGAAAACCTTCACAGATGTGATTTGCTGCAAAGCCCAAATATATAAGGGTCATCATGGGATGCCTGTGGAGTGTCTTGTGGGGCCTCACAGGATGACCCTTACTCAAACCACAGGGACGACTTCTTCTATGGCTGCATGAACCCCTCTGATACTCGTAGATTTTGAGAATGGACTCTTCCTAAAACTTGCCACAAACTGTTCGTTCCAACTGATATACCTCCAACTCCCTCTGGAATAGAATCAAGCACCAAAAGGAACTCAAAGAGGACTTTGGATGAATTCCTATCTTTGTCTAGCTAGGGTGGATACTACACCACTGAAACTAAACCTGCAATAGAACGGTTTTTCCCAAAACCCCAATGAAAACCCTGGCTACAAGAGAACTCAATAAGATATAAAATCATAATGAGAAAGGGAAGGGTTTCTTGTTTGATATATTTTCATTGATGTGTTGTCATTGATGTCAACAGTCCAAGTCATTGTGATGTGATGATGAGTTCTTATGATGAATTATCATTGATGACAAACAGGGTGTAAGAGAACATTAATTAAAGCTCAAAAGGAAAAGTGCATTGCATAAACACTATCTGGATTGAAACCCCCACAGTAAAACTCCAAAATAATCGAGAAGGAATTATGTCCACTAATGTAGTTTTCGGGACAAACCAGGACCATCAAATTGAGGGGAAGTTAGAGGTTGGGAAGAATTAGATCTCAACCGACAGATCTGAAGCAGGAGCTTCAAAAGGTTTCCCTATTGTTAAGATTAAGAAGGGACTTTAGAGGAATTATTGACTGTCCAATCAAAGTAAGGTGGAAGGATAGGATAAGAAAGGACAAAGGCCCGATATCCTGGATAACCAAAATGAATATGGACCATTGATCTAGATATAATCATAGTCGTTGGATGAATCCAAGTGGAAGGGTAGCGTAAGCACTTCCATGTTGACCACTTCGGTGCCGACCAACTCTAGTGGAAATTGGAGCAACAATTACCTAGACCTTCAAAGCCCTGAAGTCTCGAAGTCATGAACTTTCGTCAACCGTCGGATCAGAGGAAGAGTAGGGAAATCCTTCCAACCGTTGATCTATTCAAAGCGCACCAAGGATGAAATTGGTCAACTATGATGCTGGCCACTCCAGAGAAAAATATACTAGAACAGGTAAGTGTACCCGAAGGCCGAATCCCCGAAGTGACGACAAACAATGATCTAGAGTGAAATATAATAGATGTCAGATCTGGGAGTTGTAGAGGAGGGCCGTCGGATCAACATCCGATTAAGTCTTGACCGTCGGATCTCAGTAAGGGTATATTAATGATGGGGAGCCATTGCGAGATAAAAGGGTTAAGTTAATGATCATGCAAGTTTGAGTTCCATAATCCACACAGACCGTCAATCTTCACCTACAAATAGATCAACGATTGGCATCGATCCCACTATCAACAAACAATTTCTAATACAGAATTTGGGAAAGGGTTTAAACATCATGCTGGTCGAGACTCCACAATCCGTCCTATCCATTTATCTTCATGACCAATTTAATCATGGCCATTGAATTAGACCTTTGATTAACACTCAAGGAGTTGATCTGAGGTCATATCTCTCTGTCATACGAAGGGAGGACAGAGGCACTTCGGGCTAGTTAGCAAGGACATGTGGTGCAATCAGATGGTGACAAGTGTCAAGGTCCAGTTGGAATTTTAGGTATACGTAATTCACAAATATAAGTGACATGTGGCACCCACTCAGTAGTGCCAAGTCAACAGTGACGTCAACAAGTTACGTCACTTTGTGAGTATGTCCTTCGGGGGAAATCAACATCTACCACCAACAACTACCCAAAGAGCTGAAGCATGAAGTCATGAACTAACGCAGGTTGTTGATTTAAGATCCTCCAGGATGAATCATGCCCATTAGATCAAGTGTAGTGGAAATATAGAGTAAGCACAAATCACAAAGTAACGCTAATTGTTGATCTACTTCGGAAGCATTCTCGACCATTAGATCAAGCGTAGTGGAAGGATAGTGTAAGGTGTACTAAACAATTTAAAGAAAGAGGTTATTGTAGCGATATGACTTATTCAGTAGGTAAACACTCTGGAGGGATTGAACTACCTTAGATTTCTAGTAACTCGGAGTCCCAGAGTGTCGAAGCTTCGAAGTAAGATCTGATCGTTCGTCGAGAAGGAAGATTCATGATCAAGGTCCTAAAAGCGCTAACAAAACAACACTTAGAATGGTTAATCCCACAGTCCTAGCTCTTGGACTTACAAGAATCTATTAGAGTAGGGAAGTGTCGATAAGCACTTCGGTGGAATTTTCTCGGAAAGAGTTGAATGACTGCAAATATCGGAGTCCTGAAATGCTGAAGTCCCGAAGTGAACGAGAATCGTCCACTCAACTACATATCAATTTCTGACTGTCGATTTGTTTGAAACCTCTGGACAATCCAGGATCATCCATATAATAGAAGAACGAATATCGAACATTTGATCTACTTCGATGAAATGGAGATGCTTTCCCATTTCTATTCCGGTATCAGTAAGGGTTGGAGCAGTCCCATAGGATGTGTGAACTCTAACTTATTCTTCTAGCATTTCATGCATTCCCTCACATGATGAAGTACATCCCCTTTGAGACCCTTCCATGAGAATCTCTCCCTAACTTGCCTGTAGGTTTTCAGATACCCCTAGTGCCCTGCGAATGGTGCATCATGTGTTACCCTAAAAAATTGTATTCTTGAGCATGGACTCAGGGACAAGATAGATCCAGTCCTTGTAGTAAATGATTTCATGAACTACTCTGTACCTATAATCCTAGATAATTCCCTCCATCATCTCACAAGTGAAGGCATTCTTGGAGTATTCCACCAAGAGAATGGATTTCCAATCTGCTGAGATATCTGTCACAGAGAAGGTTGTAGATCTCCTAGATAAGGCATCAACAACTGCATTCTTCTTCCCCTTAACATATTCAATGTTGAAATCATATTCTTGTATCTTTCTCACCTATTTCTTCTATCTTTCATTCAGTTCCCACTACTCAAGAAATATCCCAAGATGTTGTGGTTAGTCTAAACCATGAAGCATCCTGCTACCAAGTACTATCTGAATTTGGACAATGCATGCATGAAGGCCAAAGTTTCCTTATCATATACCAGGTAGATCCTATTAGTATCCCTTATCTTTATTCTCTCTAAATCTATCATATTTTGGTTATGAATCAATAATTCCCTTATCCCTTCACTAGACGCAACACACTCCAGGAAAAGAGGATGCATAAAATATGGAACTACCAATATTGAGCAAGTACTCATGACACTCTTCATTCTTTCGAATGCCACCTGTGCATCCTTTGACCATCAGAATGTCCCCTTCTTAGTGAGGTATGTTAATGGCACCATCAATTGTGAAAATCCTTTCACAACGTGCCTGTAATAGCTACATATCTCGAAGAATCCTCATAGACATGTGAGTGTCCTAGGGGTGGGCCAGTCTAAGATGGCATGGATCTTCTCTTGATGCACCTTTATTCCCTCAACACCGATTGTGTGCCCTAGATAGAGGATCTCTGTCAAGCCAAACTCACACTTTTCCTCCTTGGAAAAAAGTGATTGTTCTTCTATAATGCTGAGAATATTGTCCACATGATTCAAGTGTTCCTCCCATGCCCCGTTGTAGATGAGAAGATTGTCAAAGAAAACCAGCAAAATATTGCTCAACTGTTTGTTGAATATATGGTTCATGCATGACTAAAAGGTAGCGGGTGTGTTAGTCAACCTGGAGGGCATGACCAGGAACTCGTAGTGCCCATAGTGACACCTATATTTATTTTTTGGATATCCTCCTCCCTGACCCGGATCTAGTGGTACCCTAATCACATATCGACCTTTGAGAAGTACATTGGTCCATGCATCTCATTGATTATCTCATCAATATGAGGTATTGGGTATCTATTTTTTATGGTTTTCATGTTTAATGTCCTGTAGTCTATGCACATCCTCATACTACCATATTTCTTCTTCACTAGTACAATTGACAAGGTGAAAGGACTAGAAATAGGTTGAATGTGTCCCATCTCTAGCAACTCCTTTATGGCCTTTTCTATTTTTTCCTTGAATCTCTTGGGGTACCTATAGGGAGTGGTGATAATTGGCTTCGACCCCTCTTCTAGCTTGATGACATGCTCAAATCCTATGTCAGGTGGTCTCCCTATTGGAAATGGTTCAAATACTCTCTCGTTATTTCCAAGCAATTCCTGGATATCAACAAGGTAATGTTGACATTCCTGTGATGGATTCTCCATAGTGATCAAGCACTCTACAATGCAAGCCACATCCCCATATCTAAAAAGGGCCTTAATACGTTGGCTAGAAACACTCATGGGGGTACATTTCGACATATCTCTTAGGGAAACTCGCTTCCCATCCTTGTCCCAGAACTCCAACCTCGTCTCCTTATAATTCATGCGGATATCTGCCAAAGAGTATATCCACTAAACTACTAGATGTAAAAGTTGTTGGTAAATGTGTAGTTTCCCAAGGTTACTTCTAGTCCCTTGATCCTTTGAGTAGACATCATGTTGTACCCATCCTCTACTACCACATTGAATTCTTCAAAATCCTACACAAGGATATTTCTCCTAGCGACAAGTGCAACATCAATGAAGTTGTGGTTGGCCCCACCATCCTCCAATGTCGTAACCCTCTACCCTTGCACAATATCTCTGACCCTAAAGGTATAATATTTAACGACCCATGAAAGTGTAGCAATGGTTAATCCCTTGGGGATATCTTTCAATGGTGTATGTTCTATGGTATGTGATGGCTCACCACTATCCTAACAAACACCTTCTTCCTCCTCGTCGGAAACTACCTCGATGTAATGGAACTTACCTTTTCGCATACATTTATGACCTAGTTCCCATAGATATTTGAATTTGAAGGAACATTTATTCCTACTTCATTCACTTTGAGTTTCCTCATCTGTCTTGTCCTTCTTTGTCCATGACTTATATGGAATCCTTGTCTCCTTACCTCCTTGAGGGATGAAGGATTTTGACGGTACCTTCTTGTTGAGTGTGTCCTTAATGTTCTGACATCTAATGATGGCTTCTTGAAATGTGGTTGGCCTAAAGGCCTTCACCCATCCTCTTAGGGGTTCAACTAGACCCTCCATGAATAAAATCACCAACTTTTGTTGAGAGATATATGTCACCGTAAATTCCATCCTTTGAAAATATATGATGTATGGTTCTGGTGTGCCTGCTTATTTCAACTATGCCAACTCCGTAAAATGTATATATACTTGTGGTGTTCCTGTCTATTTCAACTATGCCAACTCCCTGGAATGTATCTCAAGGTCCTTCTGGTCAAACCTATCCATCAAGTTCTGAGTGAAGTCCACATATGAATTAATTTTGGCATTCCCTAATATCACCAGCCCATGGTACCACCATTCGTAATCTTCTCCTTCCAAGTGAAGGGTGTCATACTTAATTGATTTGGCTTCAGTCATTGGATTAAGTTGGATATAAGTATCCAAATTGTGTACCCAGGCCCTGGTCGTGCTCTTTTCAGACCCATCGAAGGGTGGAATAATCAACCTTCCCACCTTATGCATGAGATCAAAGTTCTGTGGTGTCTTTGCTCCCTTGTCCCCCTCCTTCGGACCATATTTAAGTTTAAGGTCACATAAGTATTTATAGGAAAATTTCTCTTGGATATCTTCATGTACCATATCATACTCCCTGTATGAGGTATTAACATCAGACCCATGATCCGGTTTCTCCGGTGCCTCCATAGGCTGCTCTATCAGGAAATGTGGTAATAAAGGCCTAGGTATATTTAAGCTCCTGCTCTAGATCAGGGTATGGTTATTAATACCTTTTGTATAAGCTTTGCTTCCTCTATGGATACCCTCTAATTGGTTCCCATTGGATCCTATAGGGTTTTGATTTTCTTTAGTGTTGGTAAGGAACTGTGTGAGGAATCGTGTCAATTGTCACTTCTCAACAACCATTTGTCGCTTCTCAATGACCGTGGATTCCAATAGTTGCAAGACTCTATCTTCACCATGGATCCTTCTGGATTTGACTCTGTTTGATTTGATTTTGTTTCTTTTTCCAGTGACTCTCGATAGTTCTACCCCTCACGTCCTTTTATTTTAAGCATCAATGTAGTCATAGGCTGTCAAAATCACTAGCTATGATACCACTGTAATGTCCCCAACTAGGCTAGATGAAGATTTGATGATTTTTCCCCAAAATTATTGCTTCTTATTAAATGAATGTGTTGTTAACTTCTCATAAAATAGTTTACTCATTGAGAAATATTATCAAATAGATAGAAATCATTCATTACACAAGATTAGAGAAGATAACCATGACATCTTATTATGGGTGTAAGTTCTGAGAATCGGTACAAAGATAACTAATGGTTGTAATAAAAACTGTAGAATACTACTAAGCACAGAATCTAATGGATGCCGGGAAACATCACAATCTACTATAGAAACACATGGAAACACATGGAATGATGCCAATCTATGAAGCCCAAGGCTCTCCAATCTCTCCACTTCTCTGCTCTAGTGACGTCCGCTCTATATTCCTCCTTCCAAACACTTTAGGAAACCTTCATAGACCTGATCTTCTACAAACCCAAAATATACAGGGGTCCTCACATGAGGCACATGGGGTGTATCACGGGGTCTTACGGGATGACCCTTACACTACTTGTGGTGATTCCTTCTACTATGGCTGCACGAACCCATCTGTACCTGTGGATATGGAGAATGGAAAATTACTAAAACTTATCACAAATTCCTCGTGCCAACTGATATACCTCCAAATCCCTCCTGAATAGAATCAAGAACCAAAATGTACTCAAAGAGGACTTCAAATGAATTCCCATATTTTTCTAGATAGGTTGGATATTGCACTACCTAAATTAAACCTACAATGGAAGGGTTTTTCTCAAAACCCCAACAAAAATGATGGCTATAAGAGAACTCAATAAGATATCAAATCATAATGAAAATGGGAAGGGTTGATCCTCTATTTATCCTTCCTTTGGACCTTCTATATCTTTCCCCCATTTTGACCAAATCAAATCTTTTTCCTCCAAATCCATTAAAATATTATTTTTTATTTTATTTAATGTCACTTTTAGGGTTTGTCAATCTTTTAATCTAGTGACACCTCTTTGAATCCTTTTTTCCTTGTTGACTATAGCCTACGGGAGTCGTATAGGCTATTGAGTCACCTCCCCATCATGGTCAATTGGAAGAAGACATTACAACAATACCTGGAGTGATAATGTAGCATGAGCCCTTCACTCTTGAACTATTGAATGAATACTATGAGAGAGATGAATATTTTAGGGGTGTATACAAGTAGCTAAAGGAGAGACCAATCCCATGGAAGGAAAT
>JASDQU010752205.1:26865-37614 GCA_032191745.1 Picea mariana
AGGTCACTATTAACGTGTAGATTTTAAAATTGGAGTATTTTACAGTAAAAAAAAGAAGAAGTGATTTTACATATGCTAAATGTTCTTGGTAGGGGAAGTAATTTTCCCATTCACCACCTTTGCATAAATCCAATTCTCATGTCATTAATTAACTTCTATCCTACACATCTTTTGATTGGAGTGGTCATGTCGTGATGTTTCTTGGATTGATATTTACATGTATGGGAGTGGCTATACCATTAAGTTTCATTGAGAGGTGATCAAGTGAATTATAAGGTGATCATATGTTAAATGGTGACAACAAATTCCCAAGATTAATATTTCAGATCCTATAATCCAGCATTGGTTGTAACCAAAAAGACCAAGTTAGAATTTAGTTATGAGCGCATTCAATAATCAGTTTCTAATGTAAATTGATATAATTTATGTAATCCTCTAGAGGTAGACATGAGAGGAGTGAGTGAGCTACTGTAATCTCCATGACCTGAATAATAAGACAATCAATACCTCTGCTTGGTGGACGTAGCCCAACATTTGGGTGAACCACATGAAATCTCTGTCTTTTATTTTTGTGTGACTGTGTTTGCCTTATGATATTTGTTTTTCTGCATTTACGAGTATAACAAATGATATCAAAGGTGATGATGCCGCAGACTGGAAGAGGCTACATTGAGATCGCTGTGTTGGAGAGGCTGCATGGGTTGCTTGAAGGGAGCACTGTTTTTTGCATCAGTGTTGGGGGATCTTCACGGAGGGAGTGTCATTTCATTAGTGGACTTATGATTTTTTTTGGGAATCATTTCAGCATTGGCTATGTTAGAGAAGGGAGTGCCACATACAAATTTAAGCACTGGCCTGTAAAAGGAAGGGAGCGTCGATACCTAGTGTGCACATGGTATAAATCACATGGTATAAATCAAGTTTTTGCAAAGTATATGAAAGGTTGACTTTTTTTTATTTTATTAAAAGTTGAAGGATCAACGTGAGGTGGACGTTTAAAACAATTTAAAAAGGTTGGAGGAATTAAAGTAAAGTAAAGGTGAATTCTTATTAAAAATATGAATTATATTAAAAAATTGTATGCATAAATTCAAGTGGCTGGATGTTTTTTAAAAAGGTGAATCTTTTTAATAAAAGGTGAGGATTAGTGAAAAGGTCTCTTATTATGCCTTTTTTGTTTTTGGAGTTTACACCATTATTCCTCCACATACTTTTTTAAAGAGCATTGGTTATTACAAGCAGTGGTGTTTTTTTGGAATGTTTCCTCTAATGAAAAAGATGCAGAGTGCTAAGTTCAAAATTGAGAAGTTCAATGGAAAGAACAATTTCGAGATTTGGAAGGTTAAGATGCATGATCTACTCGTGAAACAAGGCATGGTGAAGGCGCATTTGGGAAAATAAAAGCAACCCACAATCATAATAGATGATGAATGGGATGAGATGGATGCGAGAGCACTGACTGCCATACGCCTGTGTTTGGCCGACAATGTACTGCTCAACATTGTTACAGAGAAGACAACAACCAATTTGTGGTCAAAGATGGAAAGCTTGTACATGATGAAATCCTTGACAAACAAGATCTTCCTGAAAATACAATTGTATAGTTTGTGCATGAATGAAGGTATGAAGATAGCTGATCATTTAAATACTTTTAATACTCTCTTAGTCCAGTTGACTAGCATGGGAGTGAAATTTGAATATGAATATAAGGCAATTACATTATGGTGTTCTTTTCCCACATCATGGGATCACTTTGTTACCTCTATTAGTTTCAGTTCAAAAGAAAGTATTGAGTTTGATGATATTGTTGGAGCTTTACTGTCTGAGGAAACAAGGAAGAAATCCAATCTAGAAACCTCTACATATTAGGCAATGATGATGTAAGACATGTAGGTAATCTCCATGACCTGAATAATAACACAACTAACACCTCTGCTTGGTGGATGTAGCCCAACGTTTGGGTGAACCACGTGAAATCTCTGTCTTTCATTTCTGTGTCACTGTGTTTGCCTTATGATATTTGTGTTTCCGCATTTATGAGTATAAAAAATGTTATCAAAGGTGAGGAGGCCGCAGATTGGAAGAGGTTGTGTTGAGATTGTTTTGTTGGAGAGGCTCCATGGGTTGCTTGAAGGGAGCACTATTTTTTGCATCAGTGTTGGGGGATCTTCACGGAGGGAGTGTCATTTCATTAGTGGACTTATGATTTTTTTTGGGAATCATTTCAGCACTGGTTGTGTTAGGGAAGGGAGAGCCACATATGAATTTAAGCACTGGCATGTATAGTGTTGGCCTTTATAAGGAAGGGAACGTCGATCCCTGGTGTGTGCATGGTATAAATCACATGGTATAAATCAAGTTTTTGCAAAGTATATGAAAGGTTTATTTTTTTTTTAGTTTATTAAAAGTTGAAGAATCGACGTGAGGTAGATGTTTAAAACAATTTAAAAAGGTTGGAGGAATTAAATTAAAGTAAAGGTGAATTCTTATTAAAAAGATGAATTATATTAAAAATTTGTATGCATAAATTCAAGTGGCTGGATGTTTTTTAAAAAGGTGAATCTTTCTAACAAAAGGTGAGGATTAGTGAAAAGGTCTCTTATTATACCTTTTTTGTTTTTGGAGTTTACACCATTATTACTCCACATACTGTTTTAAAGAGCATTGGTTATTACAAGCAGTGGTGTTTTTTTGGAATGTTTCCTCTAATGAAAAAGATGCAGAGGGCTAAGTTTGAAATTGAGAAGTTCAATGGCAAGAACAATTTCGAGATTTGGAAGGTTAAGATGCACGATCTACTCATGCAACAAGGCGTGGTGAAGGCGCTTTTGGGAAAAGAAAAGAAACCCACAATCATAATAGATGATGAATGGGATGAGATGGATGCGAGAGCACTGAGTGACATATCCCTGTGTTTGGCCGACAATGTACTGTTCAACATTGTTACAGAGAATACAACAACCGGTTTGTGGTCAAAGCTGGAAAGCCTATACATGACGAAATCCTTGACGAACAAGATCTTCCTGAAAAGACAATTGTACAGTTTGTGCATGAAGGAAGGTATGAAGATAGCTGATCATTTAAATACCTTTAATACTCTCTTATTCCATTTGACTAGCATGGGAGTGAAAATTCAAATATGAAGATAAGGCAATTACATTATTGTGTTATTTTCCCACGTCATGGGATCACTTTGTTACGTCTATTAGTTTTAGTTCAAAAGAAAGTATTGAGTTTGATGATATTGTTGGAGCTTTACTCTCTGAGGAAACAAGGAAGAAATCCAATCTAGAAACCTCTACATATGAGGCGATGATGGTCAGAGGTAGACCTAAAGAAAGAGGACACAGTCATAGGGATTTATCTCGCTCAAAGTTGAAGGGAAGAAAGAGCAAGTTTAAGTGTTGGTTTTGTGGCAAATCTGGACACCTGAAGAAGGATTGTTGGAAGCGACAACAAGCCTCCAAAGAAGATCCTCCAAAAGAGACGAAGGAAGAAAATGCAACTAAAACAGGTTAGAAAATAGGTTCAGGTATGAATGATGAAGTTTTATCAATTAGTATTGGTTCACGTCATGATCAACAGTGGTTATTAGATTCTGGTGCTTCAAATCACATGTGTCTTCATAGACACTGGTTTTTTACTTATTAGTCTATAGATGATGGAATTGTTTACATGGGAAATGAAATATCATGTAAAGTTGCAGGAATTGGTAGAATTTGAATTAAGATGTTTGATGGAACTGTTAAAATATTAACTGATGTAAGACATGTACCTAATCTTAGGAAGAAACTAATTTCTTTTGGAGTATTAGATACTGGAGGATATAAGAGTATTGTTCAAGGTGGATTTATGAAGGTCTACAAAGGAATTCTACTGGTTATGAAAGCGAAGAAGGTTGGAAACCTGTTCCTGTTATAAGGAAGAACTTAATCAGATCATGCGACAACGGTATTCGAGAAAGGTAGTGATTCTATTGTGGCATCAATGGTTGGGTCATATGAGAAAACAAGGATTAAAGGTATTAACTTATTGCAAGTTACTTCCTAGTCTAAATTCTTTAAAGTTAGATTTCTGCAAGCACTGTATTTATGGAAAACTGAATAGGTAGAGATTTAAAACCAGAAGACACACCAGTGAAGGAATCCTTGATTATATTCATTTTGATGTTTGGGGACCATCCCCTACTATTTCATATGGAGGATCATCATATTTTGTAACTTTTATAGACGATTTCTCTAGGAAGGTGTGGATCTATATGTTGAAAAGAAACGTTGATGTGTTTACTATTTTCAAGTAGTTTAGAGCTTTGGTAGAAAAGAACACTGGTAGATCCATTAAATGTTTAAGAACTGATAATGGTGGTGAAATTTACATCAATGGAATTTGAAAACTATTGCAAAGAATTTTGGATCAATAGGCATAAAACCACTTCCTATACTCCCCAACAAAATGGAGTTGTTGAACGCATGAACAAGACTCTTCTAGAGAGAGCAAGGAGTATGCTGAGTAATACCAACTTGCAACAAGAAATGTGGGCAGAAGCAGTAACTACAGCTTGTTATCTAGTGAATCGATCACCATCAACATCAATAGAGTGCAAGATTCTTGAAGAGGTATGGAAAGGTCATCCTTGTAATTATTCTAATCTTAAAGTTTTTTGGTTGTGATGCCTATGCTCTAATTCCAAAACATCAACGTTCTAAATTAGATCCAAAATAAAAAAGGCTTATCTTTGTTGGATACAATGATGGTATTAAGGGGTACAGGTTGTAGGATCCTACTTCCCACAAGATCACCATTAACAGAGATGTAATATTTGATGAATCATCTCTCATCAAATCAGATGTAGATGTTCAAATGAAACATGAAGAAGTACCTAAGTATCACCAGATTTAGTTTGAAACTAATGAAGGTGAACATGAACACGTTTCAAAAGATGTTCATGAAGAGTCTCCTCCAACAGAGGAAGACATGGCTGATGATGAAAGTCAACAGATTGTGGATGAGCCACAAACTTCCCTAAGAAGGTCTACACGGGTCAAAAATCCTCCAAGAAGGTATTATGATTTTGTTTCATCAGTTTCTTTAAGTACTAATGATTATGAACCTTCATGCTATTAGGAAGCTGTGAAGGGTTCTAATAGTGATAAATGGAAAGAAGCGATGAAGGATGAAATGAATGCATTAGAAAGGAATGCTACATGGGACCTGGTAGAACTTCCAAGAGACAGAAAAACTGTAGGTTGCAAGTGGGTCTACAAGTTGAAGAAGGGTGTTGATGATAAGGTGGAAAGGTACAAAGCAAGGTTGGTTGCGAAAGGGTATTCTTAGAAAGAAGGTATTGAATTTCATGAGATTTTTTAACCAGTTGTTAAGTCTGTTTCAATTCAAATTGTGTTATCATTAGTTGCGTCACTGGATTTGGAGTTGGAGGAGCTAGATGTTAAGACTGCTTTATTACATGGAGATTTGGATGAGGAAATTTACATGGAACAACCGGAAGGGTTCATTCAGAATCACAACAAGAAATTTGTTTGCAATCTCAAGAAATCATTGTATGGTCTGAGGTAGTCGCCTAGACAATGGTACAAGAAATTTGACTCTTTCATGGTGAGCCAGAATTATACAAGGAGTGAGTATGATCATTGTGTCTACTTTAAGAAATTGAATAATGTCATATTCATTATATTAGTATTGTATGTTGATGATATGATTTTAGCAAGAAAAAACATATTTGAGATCAGTAGGTTAAAGGCTCAAAAGGCTAGGACGTTTGATATGAAAGATCTAGGAGCAACAAGGCAGATTTTGGGCATGGAGATATTTAGAGATAGGAGGACTAATAAGATTTGGTTGTCACAACATAAGTATGTTGAGAAGATACTTTTGAGGTTTGGTATGAATGATGTGAAACCAGTTTCAGTCCCTTTGGCTTCCCATTTTAAGATTTCTTCAAGTTTATGTCCTAGTACAAAAGAAGAAAAGGAATATATGTCTCGAATACCATATGCTAATGTCGTAGGAAGTTTAATGTATGCGATGGTTAGTACAAGGCCAAAAATTTCACATGAAGTTGGGGTTATCAATAGGTATATGGAAAATCTAGGTAAAGAGCACTGGGAAACAGTGAAATGGGTGATTTAGTATCTGAGGGGAACAAGTGATTATTGTATCACCTATAACAGTGGTTGTGAATCAGTTTGTGGATATGTTGATTTTGATTTTGCAGGTGATTTGGACAAAAGAAGGTCGACTTCAGGGTATGTATTTACTCTTGTAGGTGGAGCTATTAGTTGGATTTCAAAGCTAGAGAACATTGTTGCTTTATCCACTATAGAAGCAAAATACATAGCTGCTTCGCATGCTTGCAAAGAGGCAGTTTGGTTGAAAGTTTTGTTTGGTGATTTTGGAAGGATGCGGGGCAATGTAAAGTTACTTTGTGATAGTCAAAGTTATATTCACTTGGCTAAGAATCCAGCCTACCACAGTAAAAAAAAACATATACCTATCAAGTACCATTTTGTAAGAGAGGTCATTGATGAATGAGACATCTCTCTTGAGAAAGTGCATACAAAAGAGAATAGCGCAGACATGTTCACAAAACCAATACTGCTAGAGAAGCTACCATGGTGCTTGGATTCTCTCAGCTTGCGAAAAAGGTGATGAAAGAAAGAAGGAGCAAGGTATCAGGTTAATTGTTGTCAAGGTGGAGATTTTTAAACGATGACAACAAATTCCTAGGATTAGGATTTCAGATCCTATAATCTAGCGTTGGTTGTAACCAAGAAGACCAAGTTAGAATTTAGTTATGAGTGCATTCAATAATCAGTTTCTAACATACAATTGATATAAGCCCATAGAGGCATACATGAGAGGAGTGAGTGAGCTACTGTAATATCCATGACCTAAATAATAAGACAACCGATACCTCTGCTTGGTGGATGTAGCCCAATGTTTGGGTGAACCACATGAAATATCTATCTTTTATTTACGAGTATACAATCATAAAATTTAAAGTTTTAAGTTTTATTGCTCTGTTCTATGATCTGAGAAGAGATTTCCTAGTGAATTGGGTCGGGCCATGATTTGACGATCAGTTGGTTTTTACAAGCGAACAAGAAGTAGCTACCTTGAAGGATGCAGAGTACGTCCGTTAGTTAGCCAAGGGGAGAAGTGGTGAAGACATTTCCACACATATGAATCCCACTGTTAAAAAAATTATTTTTAATGAGGATTATTTCTCCTTTGACATTCCATAAATTAATGGCAGTCCATAATTGATTAGGTGTACATTAATTGAAATATTAGCGAGATGCTATTATCTATGTAAGCCCATAGAGGCAAATGCAGTGTGTGACTTGAGTGTGACAGATGACTGTAAGCGGAGTTTGACTGTTGTAATTGTTCCTTGAATAATTAAAACACTAATTATCATTACTCCATAGATGTTTCACTTTTGAAGGGTTTTACCACGTAAATTCGTTGTATTTTTTGTGTGTGATTATTGTCTTAAAAATCACCGAAAATTTATAGAAACCATATAAAATACTTAGAAATGTGAATATTTTTACCAAACTATCCCCAAACATTTTACATTTTGCATATTAAGAACTACTAAGATTAGCCCAAGTTTCTTCATTTAAAAATAAATTTCCATTCTTAAAATCATCTCTGCTATATGTAGTCTGAGGATAGTTTGGCCAGTATTGCGTGAACATACAACACCACTATTACAGATCTCTTGGATGTGAAATCCTTGGGAAGCTTCTAGATTCCATATTGCAACAAGTGACATGATTTCAATACTATTGATAGGTGTTGGGTCTCTATAGGGCATGCGCAAATGATGAAAACAATTAAGAGATGTCACACCTTTAAATACACCTTCGGTATAATAACCAATAGTACATCGGATTCACTTTGAATACTAAGATCTATTTATGAATAGATTCACTCTAAATACTAAGATTTATTTTATGAATGTTTATCTTCGTGAATGTAGCAGGCTTTGTCAAAGAAGAGATGCCTGCTACGCTGAAGTGAAAACAATCAAAACAATTTTAAAATCCCAAAATACAATATTGCTACACCATTATTTATTCTTTTTTTATAGGAGAATGGTTTTAAAAATAACTAAAATATAGAATTCAAGAGGTAGAGAATGGGAAAATCCAACAATCATAATTATAAAAAAGAAAAAATCGCTACTAACATGCAGGTTTGTTGATAAGAAGTACATCAAAAAGGGCATTGTTGATAAAGAGGTTGTGACAATAAGGCCATCATGGAAAAAGTGTGTGGATCATGGTTGTGACAACAAAAAATACATGTTATTGATAAGGGGTGCATTTACAAAGGTATTGTTTATATAGGTTATGTAAATAAGGGTTAAGGGTTATGCTAACTTGAGTGTCATTGATAAGAGGTTCATTGATATAGGTATTGTTGGTAGAGCATCCATTGACAATAATCTTTTTTTTTGTTAGTGACATTAATATATAGTTCTTCAACAATTGTTTGGTGATGACAATAGATAGTCCTTCAATAAGTGATGTGTTGACAAGGGTCTTGTTACTGTTGATGTCATCAAAAATAATATTGATGCCATTAATGTCATAGACAAGAAACTTGATGTTGTCGAAAATGCCTAAATGCCTAGATCACCTCTAATGTAATGATAAGGATGAGTAACATCTTTAGTTGGTTAGTATGTTGGTAGAATAGAGGTCACTACAACTTTCACCATGACAAGTAATTGTAAATAACCATTGCTACTAGGAACTCTGAGAGCTATAGAAAATGCCAATGAATAAGTTACGTTGAAGTAAAAATGTCACTAGAAACCAATTGAAAAATAAGAAAACACAATTGAACGTTGAACTACTATTGTTCCTTCTTACAATTTTAATTGCAAAAAAAAGATAGGTAGGAACGTTGAAGTGATGAAAGATCACCACCTTGAAATATTGAAGTTTAGCGATAAAAATGACAAGATACAGGCACTATGGCCATAGAAAAGTAGTAAGATGGAACTCATGTGGTTCTTGTTGGAAAATGTTAGCTAAAAGATAGAGATTATGTATTGATTCAAAGTTGAATAGTGCTAGGAGAGAGAAATAGGTACTTGAACAACAAAAGTAAAATAAGAAAAGTGAAATAGGAAGGCAAATGCCAAGAATATAAGGGAAGGGTGCCATTATAGTGTGAGCTAGGAGATATTAATAGAGTTATGGCATGGAATGTTTTCTAGGAAAATGCCAAGAATATAAGGGAAGGGTGCCATTATGGTGTGAGTTGGGAGATATTAATAGAGTTATGGCATGGAATGTTTTCTTGTGAGTAGATGCAAATGGTTAATAAGTGGAAGAAGGATGATAAAGATTTTGCATGTGTAATGGAAGGTGGTACAAAATGTTGCTGTTAATGTTTTTTCATGAATTGTATGCTTTGGTGGGGTAAGTGATGGAGATATATGCACAAGGAATTTTGTGGGATAAGTTGGTGGAAACATGGTTTAATGAAATTTGTGTGATGAGTTGACGGAATTAAAAACATGGTTACTTTAATGGATTCAAAGGGAAACAAAATGCAACAATGTGTATGTGGGGATAATTAGCCTATGGGTAAACATACACTAACAAGCAATGAAACAAGAAGGTACACTACCATTATGGATAGGATATTGTATATTAAAAATAGTTAATGATCAATACGATTAGGGATTTACATAAGTGATAATGACTTATGTGATTGACCATTGGACAAAGTGGTAAGGGGATCACTGACATGACTATTGTACATTGGCTTGTAGTTGGCGTGGTGGCATCCGTGGTGAAGTTACATTTGAATCTAGCATCTAGTGTGGAAGATCGTTATCGACATCTGCAAAATTGGTTAAATGTTAATTGTGTGTTGTAACCAATTTTGTAGATGCTAACTATACATGATTATCATTTAACAAATTTTGTAAATGCTAGTACGAAGCTTCCACACTAATGTTTGATTTGTTAGATACGAACATACATAGAAATATCATCAACACTTCCATATTCTACAATAGAGTGTTTATCCTCTACTTTCTAGTTCCATCTAACAATAATAAACCTGTAGATTTTTTTTTTTGGTTACAACATGGTTGACCATTCTTTATGTCATTTGAGAGATATGGTGTTTTTCCTACTTTCATAGGTTTTTTTTATGGACGGTTAGATTCATATCGTTGCATTCTATTGTCGACTGAATACAACTAGATTTTCCCTTTCACACTAGTTCATGGGTGAGTGCACAAAGTTTGTGGACAAAAAAGTGTCAATGAGGTGAGTAGAAACAAGGAACGTGCACTCGCAGGAACATGTGTTTGTTTCTAGGAACACACATGTGTTCTTGATGTTAAAGGTTTGGAAACACCTGAACCTCCACTCAACAAGCCATGCAGGCACATTCCCAAGAACATGTGTTCATTCTCAAGAATGCATGCACGTTCCTTAGAAACAGGTGTACAAGAACATGTGTGCGTTCCAAAAAACAATTGAAATAAAAATAACACACAGGCTTTAGGAACACGAGTGCATTATTAGAAATAGGATCCCTCCCCTGTCTCTCTCCCTCTGCCCCCATCTCCTTACCTCCATATATGTTCCTCTCTCTCTCCAACTACTCTCTCCCTCTCTATCCCTTGTTGTCTACCCCCCTCTCTCTCCCTCTCTCTCTTACCCCTCTTCCTCTCGCTTCTTGTCTTCTTCTTCC
>JASDQU010752206.1:8549-23785 GCA_032191745.1 Picea mariana
GTTCCACTCTACATACATGTTTAGAGTATGAAGAACAGCTTGAAAGAACTGGTCTTCCCCAAGGAGAATCAGTTAGACAAACATACATGTTCGCCCTCTTACAACTAGTACAAGATATGAATAATCGTATGATAGCATTCGAGTAAAAGGGAACTGTCTCCCCTCTCACCCTTAGATCTTCATCGTCTTCTACACCCCTCTTTAGAAATCCAATTGAAAATAATTTTCAACCTAAGGCTATCTTGCCTCATTGTTGGTGTAACGTTTGCGAGGAACACCACAAAGAAACCACATGTGAGGTAAGGAAGAGTGCCAGAGATAAGATATTTGGTAAAATACCAAAATCTATTATCGTTGTCCTATATTTTGTAGAGCCAAAGGATTTCATGGTCATCAACACTAGGAACAAAGCCTATGCTTCCAAGGGAGAATTTGATCCATTATGTAGTTCTTCTGGCTCGAGCTCATCCTCAACCATTGCCACTCTCTAGGTTTCTAAGGTTCCTGAGAGTCAAGGAAACACTCCTCCTCTCCCCTCTTCCAAATACAATATCTTGAATCAACTGGCCAACATCAAATAAGATGCAACCCTTCTAGACATGATTTCAGTCCCTGAACAACAGATGCATCTGAAACAATTCATGGAAGGAAAAGCTTTCATTGTAGCCAATATTTCCGAAAAGGTAAACAAAGATGATTCTTCTGTAAATAAAGTAGGTGTTCATAACTTTAGATACACTGTAAAAAATCCCACTTTTTATATTTCTGTATATGTTATGGATAAAATTACCCATTGTTGCCTCATTGATGGTGGTTCAGACCTGAGTGTGATGTCAAATATTATTAGGGAAGAGCTAGGTTTGTCTTGTACAAATGAAAACGCCAGAAGCATACTCTCCTATAATAGTCTACAACAAACAACCATAGGTGAGATTAAGGATGTAACCTTGGTTTTATGCGCTCATCCTGAGATAGGAACAACCCTCAGCTTTCAGATACTTGATATGCTTGTAAGGAATTACTCAATTATCTTGGGAAGGGATTGGCAAGCCTTAACAGGTGGATACCTCTCACTCGACGGGACACATTTATCCATTCCTCAGAATGGTAATAAAATTATAGTCCTTAGAGCGGGAAGAATTTCACCCTACATAGAGAGTGTTCCACAATCTAGCGTAAACTATATCGAAGAGGACCTAGGAGTGTATTCCATCTTTGATGAAGAGGATAATATTCATTTGGAAGGAATTGATCTAGATGATGATATGTTTCACATGAAGTTTAATGGTTCACTCTCTAATAAAGGTAATGGGGCTCGCATTGTCTTGGTTTCCCCTATAGGGAAAATTTATAATTTGTCTTACAGGTTAGAGTTTGCTTGTATAAAAAATGCCACTGAATTTGAAGCTTCATCATTAAGCATTGAAAACTCCCTTAATATCGATTGTGGTCACCTTTCAGTTTTTGGAGATTATGAGCTTGTTGTGAACTCAATATGAAAAATGTGATCTCCTAGCAACAAGATGATGGAACGATACTATCAATGGCTGGTCGGTTAGATATCTTTGCAGCTTCACCTAATCAACAAATTTTACCTCACAGGCCTGATTGTTCTTTTCAGTCTCTATATCGTTTGCACATCCCTGACAATGTAGAATCCTAGTAGGGCCTCCCTAATAATGAGATCATTTGTTCTTTCATTCAAGACGAACCTTTTAAGCCCGAGGAGATTATATCCATAGAAAACAATAAAATCTCTGGGGGCTTGACTCCTCTTGAGAGTTCATTTTCATCGAGTGACATAGGCAATAAATAAAAACAGAAAGAAGAGGAGTTACAAAAGAAGGTGGTTGAAACCATCTCCATGAACATTAGGACACCTAAATCTTCAATGAATGTTAAAATAAATGTCCTATGTTCTAATAAAGAAGAGATGAGGTACATCGGGCTAATCGGTGGATATCAAAAGGTTTTTGCTTGGTCTTATGAGGATGTTCATGGTTTTGATCCTAGTATTATTCAACATACTATGAAACCAGCTAGGCAAAAACAAGAACTTGTTAACTCTGCACTCAAAACACCCTTTCAAAAGGAGTTGGAGAATTTCTTAAAAGCTGGGATTATTTTTTCAGTCCACCTTGGATGGGTTTCTGATTGGGTACCTTCTTCAAAGACCATAGATCATATTAGAACTTGCATTCATCTTCACACCTTCAGTCAGGATATTATGGTAAATCCTTCTTCCCCACTCAATACAAGAATGATTCTACAATAGGTTGTAGAGTTACAGTTGAGGCCCTTACTTGACGAAATTCTGGGTTACAATAAAATCAAGGTAAAAGGGGTGAATTTTCACAAAACCACTTTTATTACTAATTGCAATACTATGTCTTACAAATGCCTGCCTTCTGGATGACTTGATGCAAGTACCATTTTTAAAAGGCCTATACACACAACTTTCGATGAATTGGTCAATCTCCATATTTATCTTGATGATTTAGTCGTGTGTGTCAAGGTACTAATAATTACATCCTAATTCAAAGTGTTGGGTCCATTCCAAATTTCTTTTGTCTTGGATACTAACTCATGCATTTTAAAAGATCACAGAGGCAATTGTTTTCCTACAACACTAATAGTCCTCGCTTGAAGTATTGTGAGGGACCAACATGCAAATTTATAACGTTGATTGGATTTTTTGTATATTAGTAGCTTAGCTTTGCTTTCATTTCTGTAATATTTTCTTTTCTTCTTTACAGTAGTTTAATTTATTCCTTCTCTTTCAAAGATATTATTTCCACTTCTTCATTTCTGTCTTTTATTGTTGCCCTTTTAATGTCTGCTTTTTTTACTTCTGTCATGTTTTTGTTTCTTATCATCTTTTAGATTAGTTTGGTCAAGATAGGATGTTGGATCAATTCTGCCACAGTGACACTCTTGCAAAGCATTGTTAGTCAATAAAAATCAAGCTTATACAACTGTTATGATGTCTCCTATGAAGGACCCTTGAAATTGTTATATATTTCCATTGTTGTCTTGTAAAGAATTTTTTATCTCTCGCTTCTTATTTCCATTTCTTCATCCATTGAGATTTTAGGAGCAAGTCTAAAAAAAATTCTCCTCAAACTTGAGAGCAAATTCCGGTCGAATGATTATGCATACTGTGGTTTAAAACCCCTCATACTTAACATTTTTCATGAATTATTCCCAAATTGCCGACCATCTTTCCATTAAATTCGCTCACTTCCCCCCGTTGCATAATCTTCCTGATTATGTCTTCTTGACCGGTTATTTTTGGTCTACGAAACCATCAATTATGAGTTCTAAATCTGCTGAAAACAAATTTCCCTTTGGATTCACTAGTTTGTTGATGATTAAAATCGCAACGGAGTTTTTCCGGCAAAGTGTTGCTGAAGCCTATTATTATTAAAGCTAAATAATAATAGTAGGTGGGAACCCCTTGTAAATTGGAGATCAGGTATGGTGCTTATTTGATGTTGTGCTACTGTTCAAAACTACTTATATGGTGTTATGATATTGGTCTATTGGCGATTAGGAAGGAATGTTCTGTGTTTTCTGCTGCTCTAGGTTCAAGTTTATTTTACAACGACCTATGTTATCATTGTTATCACTGTTATTAGTTATTGGGATCTATTGCTAAGAGATATGCATAATAAACATACTAGCAATGACATACACAAGCAGTTGGAAAAAAAAAGAGGCAATATAAAAGAAAAAGGAAGAAACTAAAGCATGCTATATACTAGACTACATGCATCGATTTTTAATGAGTCATTGTTATCCTAGCTATTAAGTTAATAGCTATGCGATTTTTTTTGAGTTATTTAGTTGATATGCATGGTGGTTATGTTATAGCATAAGTTGATGTGGATCCCATTATTGGTGATAATCTGATAAATGGTTTATTGGATTATGTAGTTGATATGTAATACGATCAAGTTGGAAATGGAAGGTATGATGTGGATGGCACATTTGACAAGTAATGAATGCAGATTCCAACACATGGTTTAAATTAATGGTGTTAATGAAAATCTTGTTGGCATGTACTAAGGAGTAAATGAACTATGGATGGAGGCAACGTGCATTTACTACGCGTCACCCTTACTATTTTCATTGACCGCCACCCTAGTCGGGCTATTGTTCAACCTTGTTGTTGTGGTTATGCTTCGATCTTCAAGCAGAAAGTAAACGCTCATCCAACTCATGTTTTAAGGTTCTTGGATTACATGTATGTATTTGTTTGTACATTCATGAGTCTACTCTAGTTATGAAATTATTATTGGTTCAGGTGTATTGGTTTGTGCTTTCTTTAAGTATTCCAACTATGTAGAATTGTGATTTTGGAATGAAGCATGAATGGTTTTCTTTGCAATAATGTTGAATTCATAATTTTATTGGTCATCCTGGGTGTTAGCATCCATAAGGGCTCTCTGTTATCCTTGATGATTTAGTGGAGGGTTTTGTTTGGTCTTGGGTGGATGGTTTTCCTCACGCATTCGTATCACTATATCCAATATTTGGATTTTATGGGTTTTAATGGTTCAGAACACTATGTGTCACTGCATTTATTTACTTGAGCGTTGGTTTGTTTTCACCACTAAAGGTCACGCAGTGGGTTATTGTGTTCCTTCTCGGCCCTGTCTTCACTTTAGCATTGTGGTTTGTTCACTGGAGAGCGATGAGGGTTATACCCCGTGTTTGTTAAGTATCATTACCAGGCTGAATTGGAGCCTCACTCCTCTGTTATAGCCCTCTTGTTGTGGGATTTGTTACCTTTCCACGAATAAGTTGTGGTTCTCTCTGTGTATGCACTGTTGGTCTTGGAGGTTTTGACCATTGAAAGGAGTTGGCTCTTTTTTTCCCTGTGTTGGTCACAAAGAAAACCCTTAACTCTATAAGTTTGAGGGTTGATAGAGAAGACCGGGGTGGCCTGTTGGGTTTACTACTTGGTTATTGTTGGATGGTGGTATATTTTTGACTTTGGGTACAAAATCGCCCAGTCAATCATGTGACAATCGTGTTGGTTTTGATATCTAGTCACTACCTGTGTTATTACAATGGATAACCCTATATTGTTAATTGGAAAGTTCAAAATACACAGTTGATTTCCTTGTGTTTGATAATCCCATATTGTTTTAATTAAGAATATCACAACCTCGCTTCACATCTATGTGTGGCTATGTGTAGTTACCACAACATGTTGGGTCAGTTATTGATTGTTATGAAAGTCCAAGTATAGGCTCGACATTGAATTGGTTTATTGAAGATTGGGGTTGATACACAGTCACTGTCTTTTGCACTAAATATTATTTGGATGTTTAACTTGGCATTGGTTACAATTTCTTAACGATGCCCATGCATACTGCATGTGTGTGTGTGGTGTTCCTACACCATGAATAAATGTTCATTGTAACTATGAGTGTTTTTTTTGGGTGGGAGGGGGTGGCGGGATGACTGTAGAAAATCCATCCACTATATGAGTTATGATTATTTGATTGCATCATTAGGGATGAGCCCGAGTTTACACAATATGGTTGATTGCAGTTTGATTAATTTGAAGCAATATTGTATTATATTGATAGCTCAATATGACTGGTTAAGTTAATATTGTGAATGTGTGTTTAGAATTGTAAAATGGGAATGTCACATCATGGTGTTTTGGGTGGCTTCCCATTGTGTATGATATGCATAATTTGGGGTTGTGTACTCAGAGATAGTCACAGAGTTTTAAGAATGACTTGTTGCAATTCGATTCTGGTATTATAAAGTTGGGCATGTTGTTGATACCTCGTTGTGTTCGATGGATAGCCCAAATTTTTTATTATTTAGAGTCACATTGAATTGGGCTTGTCCAGTGAAATAATTACACTTGCATGATTGAATTATTTTGTGCATAGCATGTGCTGGAATGGTGGTTGTTGTCTGCATGTTTAATTGATGAGTCATGGTTTTACAATTAAATCTGGATTATTGGGTTGACTGCCATTATGTAAGTTTAAATAATGTCATGCATTTTAAATGACATCCTCGATTGTAGTGACGGTATAACTTCATTTCAATTTTGAAACATGACTTTGGGTGTATTTGATGATTGAATAAATGTGTGGGTAGTGGTTGATTATGATGGCTAACGGAGTGGAAATGGTTACTATTATACATTTGAGAATTGTTATAAGATGAAAAATGGATAAATAAAAGGAGCATAACTCCCTTACAGATTTTTGTGGAATGCACATTGTCTTGTTGATGGCACTGTGTTAGATATTTGACTATGAACAATGAACTAGCTAATACACAGTGATTGTTATGATTGTTTGGTTGGTGTATATCCTTTTAACAGAATGACTATATGGATTAGTTGAGTAATTTTGTGAACAATATCCACTCTCATTCCCCACCATTATTTTTTTTTTCATGAAATTAAAACCCCATCGCCTTCCCACATTCATTTTTCACTCCCTCTTCTACAATTGATTACAGTCAACAAAAATTATGTGTTGAAGCAGTTTGGCAGTAGCAATGTCTTGTTTGAACTACAATGATGTTTTCTTTGGCAGTTGATTGTTGTTGTCCTTGAGAAGTAATAATGTTTTCCCCCCTTCATCATATCATGTTTCGCTCAATGCAAACCCCTCACATATCCTAGGACCCTTTATTCACCCCCTGCTTATTGATAAACAATAAAACAATGTGTATGGATTAGATTGCATGAGTCTGATACATCGATGAGCCAAATCTATTTCATATTTTTAAGAGTTTTCATGTATGGTTATTTAAAAAAGTATTTTTTAATCGATCATGCATGAAAGAATGAGTTTTTTCAGCCGTGGTAGTCATGGCTGAGGAAACATAGAGAGAGGTAATTGGAATAGAGGCCGAAGAAGGCCAAGGTTATTTATACATTTTGATGTTGACTCACAAGATCTTGACCAGTTGTTTCAGGCCATATTTTTCAATTGGATTGGGCAAGGAGTGGTCCAACCCAGGCTCGAAAGGCCTCATTTACAAGTTCCACAAGCCCTTGGTATCCCTGTGCCTCCTCACATATCATTGCAACCATAGGTCACTAAAAATGATTGATGGCAAGAGATTGTCCACCTAACAGTCTCCCAACATCGTGGCTGGCCTAATTTATCCCTACTCGCTCCTCCACCTACTAACCCAGTTGTCCAAGCTGCCCCCCACTCACCAGTGTAGTCCTCTCATGCTAGCAAAAGGTTGAAAATTGAGGCCCACCATGCCCTTGAGAATGGAAAAGCTATTGCTTCCCCTTCCTCACCCTCCAATGGATCTGACAAATCCGTGTCTTCTCGAATTCATTTGTGGGATGATTGTTCCCATGTGATCGGCGAGATTAGGCCTAAAGGCTCAGTGCAGCCAAAGGAAAATTCAGGAATATCGAAGGGTAACAAAAAAAAATCAAGGAAAGATTGCATCTCATAGTGGGAAGTATTGCTTTTGAGTTTTTATTTTATCTATTGTTGATGACAGTTGACTTCAGGAATTTTTGGACAACAATGTTTTATTTTGGATGCATGAGTAATATTTTTTAAAAATAATTTCAAATATCATGAGCTAAATTTACCAAAAGAGGATATGTTGATGGGAGTCACAAGGAAGTGTGTTTTTTCTTAATTGACTAGTGTGTTATGACTGTTAAGAACCAATGGGAGTCACAAGGGGTCCCGCCTACTAGTTATTATTTATTTATAACCCTTATTATGAATATTAATTCCCCCCCTAACTAAAGTTGGTTGAGTCTTTTAATTAACTTAACTAATGAGTTGGTTCAACTACTTCAACCAATTCTAAATTGTTTAAAAGAAACAAGAAAGGGAGGAACAAGAGAGATAGAAGTAGAAGCATACTAAGGTTTTCTCTTTGATTTTATGCTGAGATAGTTCAGTTTTCATTTATTCATTTATTCATCACAAGCCTAATTCTCTTTTATGATAGCAGGGTCTTATTGTAGACAAGAATATTTAGGGCTGAATCACATAATTCAGACACTTATTTTTCATAGGTGTTGATCTATCTTTGATAGTCTATGTAGACTTGTCTGTTTATGAATTAATTTTCATGAATGACAAAGGGTATTGTGCAAAGTTGAGTGGGAAAAAATCTGTGGCAAGGTGATCCAACTTTTAGAGTTTAGTTTTTTTTTTTTCTGTTAGAGGTCCTTTTGTATGTTCCATCAGGGATGTCTAAGGTTGACTTTGGTCCTAAATTTTTGTATGACATTTTGTAAAGAAAATGATTCTTTGGTGAATTTGAATGAAATAAAGGATTTATTTATGTCTCATTTGTCTTGATTATCATATTGATGACTTTACTTCTATCGTTACATTTATTTCAACAACTGATATGTTCTGAAAATTGCATAAAAAGTAAATTTCCAACAAGATGTTTATTGATAAAAGACTAGCCTAAGCACTCGTAATTAATACTCGTGAGTTAGTATGTTATTTTTGCTGGCTATAAACATAGGGTGATATTCCCGTATACTTTTCTTTAGCCAAGCAGAGTCTGAAAATTCTTGAGTAAGATCATTTCATATCTTTTCCTCAACACCCACTTTGTGCCAATCACATTCTTATTCTTTGGTATTGGAACCAATTCTCAAGTGTCATTCTTCTCTATTTGATCCAATTCTTCATCAATGGTTTTATTCCAAAATTCATCCTTGTTGGCCTCTTCAAAACTATTTGGTTCAATCGTAGATAAGAGTGCTAGGTGCATTTGTTCTGGTGAACAAATTCTTCTTCTAGTCTCAACTCCTGCATCCTTGTTTCCGATAATATGATATGAAGGATGATTATTTTGAACTCGTTTGCTAGGTCTCTTTGGAGGCACTTGCTAAACTTGATCTTCTACTTTTGTATGATCTTCTTGATCTTCCTCTTCTAATTCTTCTTCATTTTTGCTTCTTCTTTGTAAAGTTGTTCCACTGATTCATTTTCTTCTTCCTTTGATTCTTGTCCACTTGTTTCATCAATTGTTACACTAATGCTTTACAAAAAAAAATTCAATCTTAGATTGTAACACTTGTATGCTTTCCTTATACTTGAGTAACCAACCAATACCCCTTTGTCCACACGAGAGTCAAACTTTCCCATTATTCCATATTCTCTTTTTATGCAACATTTTCTTTCAAATATTCTAAAGTGCTTCACATTTGTTGGTCTTCATTTCCATAGCTCGTATGGATTTTTGTGTAACGTACCGCTATTGCAAGCACCTAATGTGACTTTCCTTGAGGAAACTTGCGTGCAAGTGATCTGGTTCATTATATGATTGAATGTTTCGCGTATGGATTCTAATGAGGATACTATTGATTATGATTATGAGATGTTGAGGATTTGGTGATATGTTATCTTGTTATACTTATATCGACAAGTGTTATTGAATGGTTTTCCTGAGTCTACAAGAGTCTGGATGTTTGAGTATGTCGATGGTATTGATGGATCTTCTTGGACTTCAGATCGAGTCAGGGAGTGGACCATTATTCTTTGAATGTTTTTTATATTACATATGTGACATATGAATAGATATTATGATGTTGATCGTTATCCATGACACATTTCGTTGATGGATGCAGGTGACGATAGCTTGCTAACCAGACTCACATTAGGATTTAAGGGGTCACGCATGAAAACCAGAGATATTGAGGGAGAGATGTGGCAACAGCCCTACCCCAGCCTACTATCACTCCCATTGTGGCTCAAATTGTAGGTTAACGATTACCTAGTTGGAGAGATCCACGATGTCGTGAGAGAATACTGTGACAATTGCTCATGATGATTCTAAGGGGCGCGCAATAAGGTATGGTCCTTATTCGTTAGAGGCCCTTAGTCTCCCACAAGGTCACCTAACGGAGTATTGACTCTAGGGGTTTGACGTCTACCAAAATCAATCAAAAGGTGAGTGGCACCCTTGGAGAATGTAGTGTGTCTTGAAGTGCACGTCGTGTAAATAAAATAGGAATGCAAGCGAGTGGAACCCCTGGAGAATGTAGTGCGTCTTGAAGGGAACGTTGTGATTTTAACTCTGGTAAGTTAATTAACCTAGTACCTAGAAAAATGTGCCTCCTTAGGACCTGGTCGGCCTTAAAATGAATGATGGTATGAGTAAAGTTTAATAACTAATTTTTTCCCTTAAAAATTGTCGCCAATCCTAGTTAATTTAAAACCTAGGTCTAAGTAGAGCATGTCAACAAAAAAAAAAAAATTGGACATGTAACAAGAAGGGGTTAAAGAAAATTCAAGCGTTAATAATTAAAGTAAAATTTTAATGAAGGATTTAATTATTAAAAGGGTAAATTGTTGTTTATACCTAAACTTGCTAGATCTGAACTTAGAAGAAAAGTGGGAATGTCTAACACAATAGGGAATCTAGTCTTTGGAACCTTCTAATTGTGAACTCAACTGGGTTTTAAGAAAAACGTCAGTCATTTAAGAAATGTAAGGGAATAAGGGACACCAAGGAGTGTTTTTAGGTGGCTGAGGAAAAAAGGAAAATTTAATTAATTAATAAATTAATTTTCTAGTGAAACTAAGGGATCAAGTGACATTGGTACGGGGGAGGTTTATCCTAATTAAATTTAATAAAAATTATCTAAAGAGGGTTTGGGAAGCTAATCACTAAGAAAAATATATAAAAAGGATGGTGGGGGAGGAGTATGGATCATGACTGGTAGGTGTAAGTTTACGTTACCAATATTTTTCTTGACTGGATTTTTCTTGTGAGAGTTGGGATGCCCAACTCGATAGGGAGTGGTAGCTCGACCTTGCGAGGTGAGTTGGGAGCTAGCTTATTCTCTCGTTTTGTGTCTCAGGGGGCTCAGGGGAATAAGAGTACCCCTAGCGTTGGTTGGGAGGTAACGGTGAGGTCTCAATGGTTAGCAAGTAGGAGATGGATGGAGATTAAGTGTGGGACAATGACTTTGGAGTCTTTGCCTTCGGTTAAGGTACACAACTGTAAGTTTCTTTGGTAAAAAAAAAAAAACTAGTTAAATTCTTCGGTATACAAATATTGATATTGACTAATATTGTACTAAAATTCTAGACAGTAGTTGACAATTTATAATTTAGATGAATTTTATTTCATCTTAGATTTAGATGTGCTGCAAATATTATTTAGAATTAAAATTCAGTTGCAGTGTTAATGAAGAATATAATTCTGAAGAAATTATATGAAAATTAATTTATACTTCATTTTTAAGATTCATTTAACCCATGAAATAAGTGAATTGTCCTCGTCGGGAATTCTTGTCCCCGTGGAGAAGAAATTTTATCATAATATAACACTTGAAGACAATAAGATTTGTCAGCTTCCCTTGAGGTTTTATTGCCAACCGACCAGGGAGTTCTTTCAGCATTAAATAATACCTATTACCTACTAACTATAATCGTTGTCCTACTATTGATTCCCATATTTTATTTCAATTTTTGGCGTTTCTTATTTAAGTTCAGACCACCATCTATTAATTCACGACATTTATGATTGCCTACTCTTCGAAATTGTCTGTGTCACTGTGCATTGTTCCAGTGTGTGTTTTTGAGTAAATTTAGCTTATTCCTTTCCTTTTTTTGAGTAAATTTTTGTGAGTTGCGACTTACTCCAGAAATCCTTGCCTCCAAAAATAAAAATTGAATGCGCCCTCCCCAGCAGAAATGTCCTGTGGTGATTTCACTCTTCCAGATTTGTTGCTTCCACCTTTAATTGTGCTTTCACTACTAAGATTTCGTGATCATGTCCTCCAGCAAATTCGATCTATGAGCTCTCTTATACTTGCTATAATCCATGTGACTTGCGACCTCTATGAACAAGTTCCATGTTACCTCCAGGTGCCTAGGATCAGTATCGAATCAACTAGATTCAATGGCACTACCGAACCAACTGTCTTGTTCATCGGGCATCAATCCAATACCATTGTTGGGATTAAACCGCGCAACCAAAGAATGAGTCCTTACTTAATAGTTGAAAATTTTATTCTTTTAAGTCCTTATTTCATAACAATAAATGGTAATAATGGTTGGAAATGTTTATTCTTTTAATTCCTTATTTTAATAGCAAGAAATTGTATATTTGTAATTACTTGGAAATGTGACCTCATATTGGTACATTATTATAGCGATCAATGGATAGATTGGGTAAATCCTAGATGAAGGGAGGAGTGCTCCTTACACCTAGACAGATCACCCTTAAGCTAGACAAATGAATCACTTTTGGTTTTCTTCTTCAAGTTATTATGTGGATCCCTTGCGCCTTGTTTTAGGATGATCAATGATTAATTAAATGATTATTAACGAATGTGCGCCTCTTATGGTGATGATTTATGATTAACTTGTAGTTAGATCATGTGTGCATCTCAAACAAGTGGTTACACCTGCTCCTCAACCCTTGTCATTATGACTGATGAAGTTTACCTTCTCTTGCATTTGAATTAATGTTGATCACTCTTGCATCTTCAACTAAGTTCAAGTGTAAATGTTTATGCCTTAGCTACTAATGCGTCTGTCACAATGTTGCTAGATGAATTCCTTGATTTGATCATTGCGCACAATGATCAAAGGGTGGATGTTAATATGACAAAAGGAATTTACTATGATTATTATTTAGATATTTGCGTGCATTTGTTAATGATGATGCATGTTCAATTTAGCAGTAAGGTTAAATGTGCACATTGGATATGTTTTGTATAATGTTTAGATTCTACTCTTCTTGCACGCAATAAAAATTCAAGGTAACGAATGGATGTTGGATAATTAATTTTTGTGCCCTTAATTTAATGCATCCGGAATTAATTGTTGATTGATGAGTGTGTAATTATGATGGATGGAAGTTTGTAATTGGATAGCTTGGCATGCCATGAGTTGTTGATTGTTTACTCTCGCGCAAGGATTGACAGTTGATTATGTTATCTAGTAATGGGATCACACGTGCACCATGGATTAATTGTAGTTTCTTGATTGATTTCTTTGTTGGGTTAAGTGTGCATCTAGATTAAATTAGATGTTTCCCTTGCCCCTGGAAATAGAATAAAATTGTTTCATTGCGCCCTCTTTTTCCCTTATGTTTGTTTAGGATTTGCTTCCCTTACGCCTTGGAACTTTAAGTTACTTATGATGATTACTAGAATGTTGGCACCTTGATGATCCTTGGATGATGCAACAATAATGTATCGTTTAGCTGTGGTGTGTAGTTCCTATTGCATAATGTTTTTTTTACCTGTTGTATTGACACCTTGTTGTCGTAACGGCGGGGTCATTACATATGGTATAAGAGCGGGCTCAACCCTAGGACTATGGATAGCCATGCCTTCCACTGAAATAATGCCTTGATTTATGCTAAGCACTAGTTTTCCTTGGGGTAATAACGATTAAGGGACATTGTAGAGATTCATGACATAGTGCCAGGGGAGGAGGCTCGACGCCTTGAGTAGCGCCTGTGCCAGAGGAGTCCAACCCCCAAGGAGAAGAGCAAGTCTTAAGCATGAGAGGATTTTCTTGCGAGATGCATTGATGGTCTAACAAGGTTTTTCCAGGGAAATATCAAAGGCATTGACTATCTGGTTGTACTAAGGTAAGGCCAGGGTGCTTGTACCCGTGAGGGTCCACTGCGCAACCCAACTAGTACTTGTAGCATCCACTAAGAATGTTATAAGATTAAGTTCCCAAGTTCATGAGTGCCATGAACGGCTCAACCACCAAGGCATGGCTAGAAAGTAAGGTGATTAGCTTCGCTCTTTGCGATTTAGGCCTCCAGCATGAAGGTCTACATAGGCGTTCTTCAACTAGGGGATAGCTTCTCTATAGAGGAAGATGCTCTTACCTCATCTAAACTTAGTCGTCAAAGTTGTGTTAGGGGAACGGTTCGAGGAACGGTTTCGGGAGAAGTATTTGTCAAAAAAATTCATTGAGTGCAAACTCGATGAGTTCAACACTTTATGACATGGCGGTCGTATGGTGTCGGACTAGGAGACCAAATTTATGGAGCTACTTCAGTATGCCCTACATATGAACATGAAGAATCTGGATATCAGCAAGTTCGTGACCAGCCTTAACTCCAACTTTCATGTGAATATGAGGATCTAAATGCCTTGGACGTTGCACGATGCAGTCCAGTAGGCCTCTTATATAAGGAATATTTGACCGCAGGAGTCTGGGCAGGACTCCTACAAGATTGTCTGGACTAACAACGTCTGGTGCGCAACAATGTTAGATGTTGTCCAGACCAAAAATCTTGGTATCAAGATATGTCCATAGGACCATTGTTCACATTATCTTGATGATATGTTCCTCAATAGAGGGATCCCTACAGGGGACCACCTCCTTCGTGGTAGCATCGCTAGCAGCCGTCGTTTAGGCTTGTTAGTGTAACAAACCATGATCTTAGGCTCGTAGGCCAACCACTTCTATTTTGGGGCTAGGAGTACTGGACTAAAGGTGGGCGATGGACATGTGGAGAGTCACCTTACCAACAAGACTATCTAGTTGAAAGGGTCAGAGCGAGTGAGTCAACTAGACACACTACGTGGAAAAGATGGGCAAGGCCCATAGGATTCATGATTGTGGTAAATAACTGCTAGGTTGAGCACTAGTCCACTGTGCTTGAGGTGTTAGGTACCATCACCAACCAAAATTTTAGTATTTGTTAGATCCCCGTGCTACAAAGAGCTCTATTCCTAGCACCGTGCTGAAAGGATTCAGGGAAGGGAATTCGACAAAACGAGCCTAGATTCATCGAAATGGATTTGGTTACCAACTGGATGGTTGGAGGAAGGGGTATAAACCGTCTCTTTAACCTAGGGAATACTGTAATGAAGTCTGACCTAAACATCATTGTTGGGTTGTGTTATGTGTTATATTCAGGCCGACATATTTCTGTCGGGCCGACATATTTCCGGGACCACATGATATTAGGTGTTTTTTTTGGCACATGGTCTTTTGCTGATGGTTTTCTATTTCCGGTTAAGGAATTAGGATTTTGGACTAATCCAGGTCATTGGGTTAGGGTTTTGGATGCCGCTGGCTCCTATATGTATATTGTATTGTAAACAATGTAACACAATGTATGAATATAATATATGATGGTTTTCCCGGTTTGGGTTTCCAGGTGAAAAATCTCTGTGTAATGTTTGTATTTTCCATTGTATCTTTTCTGTTCTTTTCTGAATATCAGTTTGCAATATATATTGTACAAGGTTATAATTTACA
>JASDQU010752206.1:41996-58837 GCA_032191745.1 Picea mariana
TCCCCTCAAGAAGAAAAGACTGCGCAGGTGTCTCAGGATTTCATTGATTCTCCATGGTATGAAGACATCATCTATGTGTTGGAGAATATCTCGGCCCCTCCAGGAGTAAGTAATACTAAGGCCAGATTTATCAAGCTTAAAGCGATTAAGTTCTGCATCCTGGACAATTCACTCAACTGGAAAGACCCTGGGGGAATATTGTTGAGATGTTTGCTGGAGGATGAAGTGAAGTGGACCATACAAGAATTTCACAAACGTGATTGCGGAGGACACCACTACTGGAAAACCATCGCGCACAAAATCCTAAGGGAAGGTTACTACTAGCCTACAATCTTCGGTGATGTGTATAAAGAGGTCTCCACCTGCCACGAATGTCAGATTTTCGACGGGAGAAGAAAGTTGCAGCCCCTGCCACTAAAGACGATCTCAAGTGCAGTAACTTGGAAAATTATTGTTCACATATTCACCTCCATTATTTTTTCCTAACCTTTGAATTTGATGTCTAGATTATTTTTCTATAAGGGCCTTGTAGACCAAAAACTTGTCAAAAAATTCGCTCTTAAGTTTTAAGAAGTAAACCCAAGTACGTCTAGAAAATTCATCTATGGAAGTTAATAAATACTTGCACTGAGAAAAAGGAGAAGAAAGTGGACCACACAAATTACTGTGAAAAATCTGCAAAGGACCCGAGGCGTGCCAAGAGGCACGTTTGTCAAAACTGTCCCAATGATGTTTGTCGAGAACATAACCGGCATAAAGACCATCTCTACATGAAACAAGAGGAAGACCAGTTACCATCTATTGATTACATAGTTTCTATAATGAGCGATAGTTTAGATGACCAAACCACTCATGCCAAATTTTGCTCAAGTCATCACTATGAGAAACAAAAAATGATGAAAAAGATGATGACCCAAAGTTGTCAAACTTGTACAACCTGGTAATATAATCAACAATTCTAGTTGCAAGAACATGCTTAGGATCTTTTAGATCCTTGATTACAACTTGGTGAGGTAAAAACTCTATAGTTTTACCTTCACCTGAATGACTGATTTGATATACTGATAGAAGGTTACAGGAAATACTTGGAACAAATAATACATCATTGAAATGACCATTTTCTACTTGAATTGTTCCAGATCCTTCAACACTAAGGTATCCATCATCACCAACAAATATTTTCTTAGTGTTACATTCATTTAGAGTAGAAAATATGTCTATATCCTTAGCCATATGATAAGATGCTCTGGAATCAATAAGCCACTCATTAGAAGTGGAACTAGAAGTTGTATTGAAGGAGAAACCAAAAGCTGAAAGTGCATGTCTATGAGAAGAAGAATAATAAGTAGAATCAATACGGATGTTGTTCTTCTTCATCGCTTCTTCTAACGCTGCCATCTTCTTGAAACATTTGGATTCATCATGACCATATTTATCACAAAAGTTGCAATTTCTGTTAGTCTTCTTATTTTTATAGTTTTCTCCTTTGTCTCCATTAGGGGAGGAAGTTGTCTGAGTGGGTTTGGGACACTTATATTGCTTGTTTTTGTGGTGATGATGTTGCTTCTTGGGATTCTTGAGTTTAACTTTCTGATGGACAACTAAGGCTTTTTTGGAGGTACTTGCAATGTTTATCACTCCATGTTGTACTAGCTTATCTTTCTCTCTAATCAAAGCATCACAAAATTTCTCAAGAGTGGGTTTTACATAAGTTGTCCCTAAAGCCTCTTGCATGGAATAAAAGGTAGATACAAACACATAATATGCACTACCTAGCTTAGAAAGAATAAGATAGATGAAACGATCTTCATCTCTCTTTATCTTACATTCTTCACATAAAGTTCTGAGTGTTTTAAACTTGGATAAATAGTCTTCAATGCAAGAAAAATCACTTGGAATTAAAGTTAGTACTTGATTTTCTAACTGTTGTGCTCGAATAATATTATGGTTACCAAACATAGATTCAATCTTTTCCCAAGCTTCTTTGGGTTTATCAATCAATTGAAGGTGGAACCTTAAATTAGGAGAGATGGGCATTCTGATTAATGCACGTGCTTCATCATTCCTATTATCCCATTTGGTTTTCTTATCAACATCAATGGGTGTTGTTTCCTTTCCTAAGGTAATCCAGTACACGCCTTTACTTCTTAATAAATCCTCCATATGCGATTTCCATTGGAAGTAGTTGGTGCTGGTAAGAAAGAGATTACTTGTAGAATCCATATTAAATATGTAGATAATATAGATTTAAAAACTAAAACTGATAATCTGAATGGAAAGAGCTTGAAAAGTTATGCGGTTCGAAAAAAAATGGCACTGAAAATGGACTTTGGATGTGAGAGTCATGCCCTTTTTTAAAAAGGCATAAACTCTAACCAAAGGACCACGTGGTAGTGTAAGTTGCTTTATGAAGTGACCGACTTTATAAAGAGAAGTGGGGATCACTTTTACAAAGAAAAGCTACATGCAAAATAGATAACTCTAAAATAAAATATTAAAGCTACTTATAGTGATTCACTTTTATACTTGAAGTGAAATTCACTTAACTTTTTCAAAAAAAGTAACAAAAGAGAGACTTGAACTCAAGACCTCTTACTTAATAAGGCAACTTTTAACAAAATGATCTAACAAAACATATTGTAATGTTCAGAAGGAGGATTGTGGGTGTTGTTGTTGTTGTTGTTTTTGTTGTTGTTGTTTCTTTTCACACAAGAAAAAAAATTGTCTCCCCAATGACAACAAGGGTTAGATCTCGGTTAGCTTATGCGGAAGATGCAGATTTTCCTATCTATTTTTTTATTTTCTGAGATCGCACGGGGTGTGGGGAAAATAGCATATGCAGATCTAAAAGAGTAGAAATCCATAAATAAATAATACAAAACTGAGATAAAACCAAAACACTACTATGCAAAAATTTAAAAAATGCGTATTCAAACTATATACCTCCTGATCTGACTGTAATGGCAATATCTTGGGCAAACATAAACCTTTTCGAGTGAAACGAAAAGTTTTTGTGAATGAAACGAGTACTCCAGATGCAATGGAACAGTACCCTCAACCCATAAATGTATGGAAATGGCATAAAATGGAGATGAGGCAACTCGGCTTCACGATCTCGATCTACAATAGGAGCGGGTCTTCAAACAGGCTCTGATACCATGTTCGACAACAAAGGTATTCCAACAGAGGACGAAAACCTTCACTAACCACTCACATAACTAGATCAAAGATCAACACACAAATGTTTTCATGTGGTAAAACTCCTAAGGGGAAACATCCATGACCCCAGCCAACGCGACCACTTGGAGCAGTTTATTAATGCAAAATGATAGAGAAATTTTTTCTACTCTAAATTAATGTAACACCAAGAAAATATTTGTTGGTGATGATAGATATCTTAGTGTTGAAGGATCTGGAACAATTCAAGTAGAAAATGGTCATTTCAATGATGTATTATGTGTTCCAAGTATTTCTTGTAACTTGTTATTAGTATATCAAATCACTCATTCAGGTGAAGGTAAAACCGTAGAGTTTTCACCTCACCAAGTTGTAATCAAGGATATAAAAGATCCTAAGCATGTTCTTGCAACCAGAATTGTTGATGATATCACCAGGTTGTACAAGTTTGACAACTTTGGGTCATCATCTTTTTCATCAGTTTTGTTTCTCATAGCGATGACTTAAGCAAACTTTGGCATGATAGGTTTGGTCATCTAAACTATCTCTCATTGCATAAACTATGTAATCAACAAATGGTGACTGGTCTTCCTCTTGTTTCATGCAGAGATGGTGTTTTTGCCGGTTGTGTTCTCGACAAACATCATCAGGAAATTTTTGACAAACATGCCTCTTGGCACACCTTGGGTCCTTTGCAGCTTGTTCACAATGATTTGTGTGGTCCACTTTCTTCTCCTTATTTTTTTGGGTGCAAGTATTTCTTAAATTTCATTTATGACTTTTCCATATGTACTTTGGTTTACTTCTTAAAACTTAAGAGAAAAGTTTTTTAAAAGTTTTTGGCCTACAAGGCCCTTGTAGAAAAGCAATCTAGACATGAAATTCAAAGGTTAAGAGCAGATATGGAGGTGAATATGTGAACAATAATTTTACAAGTTGTTGCACTACACAGGGAATCCAAATGCAACAGACTGTTCCAGATACACCACAACAAAATGGTGTTGCTGAGAGAAAGAATCACACATTACAAGAAATGGCCAATTGTATGATCCAATCTAAGGGATTAAGTCTAAAGTATTGGGTAGAAGCCATCAACTATACAAATTACATAGTAAATCGATCTCCCACAAAGGCTCTTAAAAATATAGCATCGGATCAAGCTTGGACTAAAATTAAACTAGATGTAAGTCACTTTCGTGTATTTGGCAGTATAGCATGGGCTCACATTCCTGGTGAGAAAAGGAAAGCATTGTAGCCTAAAAGTGAGAAATGTATATTTTTTGGTTATTTTGAAGATGTCAAAGGTTATAGACTTCTTCAACCACATTGTAATGAAATTATTATTAGAAGAGATGTTAAATTTGATGAAAATCTATTGGCCTGCAAGCCTAATTCAACATTTGTGCCTTCTTTGGCCTACGATCTTAATTCGACGGTTGTGCCTCCTTCGACCTGCGAGCCATCTTCATCGTTTGTGCCTTCTTTTCTTCTGGTTTCTTCTTCAGATGATGACAGTGAGGATGAATATCCACCTCCACCTACTCACCTTTATCCAGATGAGTCCTATGAAATTGAACTAGGACCAGCTCCTCCACTTCCTAGATGGGTCTATTCAACACGAGAAGCAGCTGGTGATCTTGTTAGTGATCCTTTATATCAACGTCGGGCATGTTCATAGTTCCAGTTTGCATCTTCTCTTTTGGTTCAATTTTCAGAAACTCGTGATCTAGAGACATTTATAGAAACTTCAGGTCATCCACATTGGGATAAAACAATGAATCCAGAGTATCATTCTTTAATGGAAAACGATACTTGGGATCTTGTACCTCTTCCAAAAGTAAGAAAACATATCAGATGTAAATGGGTCTACAAAACTAAGTATGCATAAGATGGAAGTGTTGAAAGACACAAGGATCGGTTAGTTGCCAAAGGATTTTCCCAAGTTGAAGGAATTGACTATAATGAAACCTTTTCCTCTGTAGCCAAAATGAATTCCATCTTCCTTGTTAGTTCCCTTTCTACCTCACATAAATGGGAGGTCCATCAGATGGATGCTAAATCCTCCTTCTTGCATGAAAATCTGCAAGAATAAATCTACATGGAACAACTTCCTGGCTATTTCCAGAATGACTCTAGCCTTGTTTGTCGCCTTAAGAAATCTCTTTATGGTCTTAAAAAAGCTCCTTGAGCTTGGTATGCCAAAATGGACAACTTTATTATTGCCACTGGATTCTCTAGATGCCATTCTGATCCTCATGTCTATACCAAGAAAGTAGAAATCCATCTCATAATCCTTGTCCTTTATGTTGATGACCTTATCCTTACTGGTAGTGACTCAAAACTTTTAAACCATGTGAAAACCAACCTTATGAAGAAATTTTAAATGACAGACTTAGGATTTTTGCACTATTTCCTTGGCCTCCAAGTTTTTTAAACCAATGAAGGAATTTTTCTTTCTCGGTCTAAGCATGATTGTGAACTTCTTCGTCACTTTCACATGGATGATTGTAAACCATACCCTTCTCCCTTCTAGTATGGAGTCAAGATTACTGCCACCTGTACTTCTCCTGAAGTTGATGCCACCCTATACCGTCAGTTAGTTGGTAGCCTCTTATACTTGACTCATACATGTCCTGATCTTTCCTTTGTTGTTGGTCTTGTGTCTCAGTATATGCAAACACCCCATGAAAGCCATTAGAAAGAAGATAAAAGGATACTTCTATATGTTCATGGTACGGTTTAGTTCAAGATACATTACAGATCAGGGGGGACTCCTTTATTGGTTGGTTTCAATGACTCAGATTGGGTCGATGACCCTGATGATTAGAAGTCTACTACAGGTTATGTTTTTATCCTTGGTTGAGGACCTGTCACTTGGGCCTGTAAGAAACAACATGCTATTGCACTTTCTTCAACAGAAGCAGAGTACCGAGTAGTGGTAAATGAAAGTCAAGAAGCCTTGTGGCTCTGACAGATCCTTTCAGAGTTGTGATTCTAGTAGTAGCATCTGACCAACCTTTGCTGCGATAATCAGAGTTCCATCAATCTTGTCAAAGACCTAGTTCAAAATTAGCATAGAAAACACATCGATATACACATGCAATTCATCAGAAAGATCATTCATGATAAAGTTATTAAAGTTCTCTTTTTTCCTACAGAACATCAAGTTGCAGACATTTTCACAAAGACTCTTACAGAAGTGAAGTTTTCCAAACTTCGATCTATGTTAGGAGTTCAAGAAGTTATCCTTAAGGGGGGATAGGCTCTAATGCCTCCTTGCTTCTCCTATTGTGTCACTATTGTAAATCCTTCAATCCTATCTCAAATTGTTGTTAAGGGGGGATGTTAGGATATTTAGACACTTAGGATTTAGTTAAGATATACTTGGTCTAATGTGTCATTAGGTAAAAGGGTGTTTCCTAGTGTGTTTCTTTAGTATGCATTAGTTTGAATTTGTAGTTAGGAAATCCGACGGTCACGATATGTTATCGACATAGAGTGTTCTGATGGTTCATACTCTCCTCGATCTTAATGGCCATTGATCTGTGGCTTAACACCCGATTGGTCCATGATCTCTATTTACAGAGCATGGAGGGTCATTTGTCGATGATCGATTATGAGAAAATCTCTCTGTAATATTTTTATTTTGCATTAATAAACTACTCCAAGTGGTTGTGTTGGCTGGGTTTTGGCCCTTGGTTATGGAAGGAAGTGAAGAAAAAGGAAGGAAAGGTAAAAAGAGAGCTTCGCGGGAGACAGAGTGACTGTCACTGAGTTGAAGTAAGCAAAAGAGCAGAAAAGATGGAGCGAATTGCAAAAAAGCAAGTCGTTGGATGAGAAGATTAGGGATGACAGATCAACAAGGAAGAAGGATCGTGGACAACTTAGCAAGTAGAGAAATCCATCATTGGATGCTTTGGAACACTGTGCGATGAAGAAGGAAAGATAGGCTGGCAAAGTCCGAAAAAAGTGGGTCAAGTTGACCTAGGGTTTTAGACACCTAGGGTTTTGGTATGTAGGTTTTTGGCACCTAGGTTTTGGCCTAAGGTTGTCGATGAGGGATTGTAATGTATAAATAAAGGTCAAGAGGACCTGGGTTGTCATGGTGTGGTTGTCATTGTTGTTGTTTTTGTTATTGTTGTGGTTGTTGTTGGTCATTGAATATTGGTATGATATTGTGGTTATAGCTCTGTTGTGAAGGGAGAAGATTATATTGTGAGATATTTAGTTGTGTGTGAAGGTCAAGTCTTGCATCTGGGTGCGTAGGAAGGGGAGAGAAAGAGAGAGAAGAAATAAGATCTACTAGTCGAGAGTGCAGATAAGAGCTGTATGCTTTGCCTTAATAAATCATAAGCACAATTTTGTGGACGTAGCCCGAGAAAGAGGGTGAACCACGTATATTTTGTGTTGTATGTGTGATTGATGCTTGGATCTCTGTCATTGTTATATTGTTATTTGTAGTCTTATGTTAGATCATATCTACTGCAAAGAATAGACCTAGCTGATAAGTCATATATGAATATTGTATTCTTTTTGTGATAGACCCACTTGATATTCCCCTAGTTGTAGACATCCCTGTCCTGCAACCCCCCGCTTAAGCTGCTTTAGGTGAGACTGCATTTGCTTCATAGGTGTTGCTAAAAGGGCCAGTAGCTAGGGCTTGTTGGTGCGTTCTTGGAGTGAACCTCAGGTCTGCCCCTGTGCCAACAAATGGTTCGATTGTCGAGATGAGAATCTGTGTAAGGGAATGTCAAGGTGGTTCCCACTGAAGATAGAGATTCAGAAGTGGATAAAGGATCAAGAGAGGGACTTCGTTGAATCCCCAAATAAGAACCCTAAGCTAAGTACTGAAGGTTGGATGCAAAGACACATCTTCACCAACATTCACGAGATATTCTTTGGAGGAATCCATCAAGATATATACGAGTGGTTAGCGATGTTAGCTGATACCCAGTTTGAGATTAGATCTAGACCTCCTGTGGTCTGGACGTCGGAGTTGATTAAGAAGGTTAAGAGAGTCGACAACACTGTATCAAGGGTTGTAGAGCACTGGTTCAATAGTACCATTGGAGGGTATATCACTGAATTTGTTGTCGAAAAAACATAATCATATAGCCAGGCCAAGAGATACTTCTTCAAATGACCTAGAGGAAACTTTTTACAATTTCTGAAGCTAAGAATCAAGATGTTGTTGCATGAAAAGAACATCTTGAAGATACAGTAGATTGGCTGGATCCAAAAAGGCTAATGTTCAATAATTCAGACAGTGACAATGACACAGAAGCCATACATATGCATAATGGGAAAGTATTTCGAGGGGTTCACCTTGTGAACCTATTCAAGAAAAAATACGGAGATGATGGTTTCTACAGTGGAGAAGAGGCAGATCTTATAGACGAAGAACATTCATAACCCACCAAATCAGAGGAAGAGGAAGTTGAAGAACTTCTCCACAATGAGACAGAGACATCAGGAACTACGTAGACCACATAAGTAAGTAATACCGATCCTTCTGTTATTTCAAAAATGCTAAGTAATCAGAATATTTTGAATCACCAGAGTCCGTAGACTATTATTACTAGTAGTTTTGTATCTACTCAAATAGGAAACCTAAGTAGATTTGTGGGAGACGAGATGAGTCTCCCTATCTTTAAAGGAGATGGATCTGAAGATCCTGATTAGCACTGGTTCCTGTGCAAGGTGGTATGGAACATTAAAAATATTACTGATGAAGTTGTTAAAAGAAACTAGTTTAGCACTACGTTGAGGGATCGTGCGTTGAGTTGGTACATGAAGCTTGTCCAAGGACTTGGGCAGCCTAAATCACTAAATGAGATCAAGAATGTGCTGGTTGCAGTGTTTAAAAAACCTAAGTCGAAGTCACAATGCATTACTGAGTTGAAGGAGATCAAACAGAAGCTAGCTGAACCTGTTTGGGAGTTCGATCAGAGATTCAAGACCCTAACAGGCCAATTAACTTTTAAGATCTTAGATGAGAAGAAAAAAGAATGGTTCATCGCTGCTCTTTTACCACACATCAGATTTCCCCTGATGTAGTAGAATATCTCAACATAGGCAGAAGCTTTGGAGATCGCGATGAATCTTGAATCAACACCTATGGGAGAATCTAGCTCAGGCATGAGCCAGATCTTGAGCCAGTTGACTAGTTTGTCTCTGCAGGTTAAGGATATGAAGAAGGAAAAGAGGAAGGAAAAAAGAGAAGATATCTGGTGTGTAAGATGCAGATGTAAAGGTCATGATAAAGAACACTTCCCCTTGTTTCATGAATATTTTTCCTCAGGATCGTCGAGCCCCTTGCAGCAAGTTAACCCACCCTGGTGCGAAGTATGCAGAAATCGACATCACCCTGGTGAGTGCTATTATATGCAGAAGTATATTCAGACACCCATAAATTTGTATTGCACATTCTGTAAGTCCATAGGGCACGATGATAGATATTGTAGGGATTTTGACCTGATGCATGAAAGATCAAGAGACATATACAAGATCCAAGGCGAAGTACACTAAGAAGGAAACAATGCACAATATAATTCTCTAGGAGGAGGAAGTTTCAATCCTCGTGGTGGATACATAGGACGAGAATGAGGAGGAGTTATGGGTCGAGGCCAAAGACAAATAATCTGTTACAGCTACGTGCAGCCAGGACATTTAGCAAGGGGTTGCCAAAACCCTTACACAAATGGCAGTTATTGCAATTCCTTCAAGCATGTCATCGAGGACTGCACTTTGCTTCTAGCTAAGCTTCACGAAAGATGAGGACCTTAGAAAAACCTACAAGTACAACTAATATATGTTGAAACTCATGGAGCAGACCCTAGATTCGTTGTTATCACTCAAGGAGGCACTACTACAAGAGAAGAAAGAGCATCCCAAGGAAATACTGCAGATGGCCACAGAGTAATGAAAACTACAGCGAAGACCCCAACGTTCGATGCTAAGAAAGAAAGACAAATATTTGAGGAGGAAAAAAAGAGTTCAAAGGAGATCAAGGTTATTCATCAAAGAAACAACCAGAAATCAAAGAATATGGCATACCTTAGGCGTTTGATCAGTCTATGTCACCAATAGAAGGAAAAGAGGTAAGAAAACTCATGAAATTTATGTGCACTTGTGTTAAGTTGATTCAATATAAAAGTGCGGTACAAGAATTACAATATTTAATCAAGCAACATGAGCTAGGAAATATAGATTCCTTAATGAATAGGGAAGTGCACAAAATTGGGTAAATGAGAAGGAAAAATAAATAATTACACCCGAATGCTCAAATAGGAGAATATGATATAGACTATGTGGTCCTCAACTTAGGGTCGGAGGTTAATGTCATGACGAAGCAAACCTAGGAACTGATGGGAAAACCGAAGTTGATCTATTCCCCTATTAGGCTTAGAATGGCTAATCAACAAGTTGTCATCCCATTTGGACGATTGGAGCATGTCCCCGTGGACATCGATGGAGTTAGAACCTTTGCAGATTTTGAAGTAATTGAAATTGTTGATGAAAGATGCCCTTATCCTACATTATTAGGAATTGATTGGGCCTTCAACAATTCTACTATTTTTGATCTAAAGAAGAGGCATATGAAATTTGAATGAGATGGTATTAGGTTCATTGCACTCTTATATCCATATGAGGGTCCTCAATACATAGAGCCTATCAGAGAAGAAGACCACGCGTACGAAATGGAAAACATCTACAAACTAACAACCAGAAAATAGGATTATATCAATCCTACAGGTGATGGGAGTCTGAGTTGGCGAAGCGAAAACACATGCTCATCAGACTCAGAAGAAGTGATGGAGAACTCGCAGAACTAGATGTATGAATTCTTTACCAGAATATGTGCTAGACTAACCAGAGAGGTTCGCTAGATCGACACAACGGTGAGTAACTTACCCACATTTGATGGTTTGAACCCTTTAGAGAAATTCTTATCAGAGTTTGAGACAAGTGTACCAACACAACAGAGGCTATTGGCAATGGATGAGGCCATGAAAGCCACACCAACAAGATGGTGGGGGATGCACAAAGGAAACATCACAGACTGGGCACAATGTCAAACTTTGATGACAGTGCGACTTTCAGCACAAGTAGGAAGATGCGAATTGAGATACATAGGTCAAAGTTTCCCAAAGGACCATGTGCGAAGCTATGAAGAGGCCTATAGTGACATTCTGTGAGAAACATGGGTGCACAGATTCATTAACACGCTGGACACGATCGCTATCAACTGGTACTTTCAAGTGGAGCTGCGCCTCATCACTTCAGATTGGGAAGGTATGATCCAAAATTTTGTAACCACCTTTTTGTTTGAAAGTGAATTTTCTTCAATAGACCAAGCATTAAAAATTGTGAGACAAAATCTATTTAAGGAGGCATCTAGCCTCCCTTTGGAGCAAGAAGAGGATGAATGGACTGCGCCATTCTAGAAATTGCAAGGATGTTACAACATTAATGCCGATGAAGATGATGGTCTGAGGAAGGTAAACATCACTGAGACATAAGGCCACATAAATGTGGAAGTACCATGAGTTGAGCTTCCATTTATAGAACAATCGATCAAAATAAAGAAAGTCAATATTGGGACAGAGGAGACACAGAATCTTGACAATGTCAGAGATTATTGGGATGCTGCTACCATTGACAAGATTACAGAGTTATTTCACGAATATCAGGACTTGTTTCTGACCAAGTTCACTGATATGAAGGGAATCAAAAGGCCTATGGGTGAGATGAGAATACCTTTGAAACCAGATGAGAATCCAGTCAAGCAAAGACCTTACAGACTGAACCCGAAATACAAGGAAAAGGTGAAGATTGAGCTCGACGGAATACTGGAAGTAGGGATTATTGAACCTGTCAAGGAGTCGGAGTGGATCAACCCTATGGTGGTACAAGACAAGAAGACAGGAGAAATCAGGATCTATGTGGACCTCAAAAAGTTGAATGATGCCTGTCTGCATGACCTTTTTCCTACACCATTCACAGACAAAGTGTTGGATAACGTGGGAGGCCAGGAAGTATATTCTTTTACAGATGACCTTTTGGGATACCATCAGATCCACATTGCCAAGGAGGACCTTCATAAGACTATGTTTTCCACAGAGTGGGGATCCTACCAATACACAGTAATTCCATTTGGACTGAAGAATGCCCCAACCATATTTTCCAGGGTGGTGGTCGAAGTGTTCAAAGAATTTTTGCATAAATTTTTAGAAGCATACTTTGATGACTGGACTGTTTTTAGTTTGTTGAAAAATCATATTGAATGTCTAAGGCTAATGTTCGAAAAATGTAGGCAGTGTCAAATTACTTTGAATATGAGGAAATGCATCTTCTTCTCACCATATGGAGTGCTATTAGGTCATATTGTATGCAAGCAGGGATTGTTGGTAGACCCATCTAAAATTGCAATTATAGTTGATTTGCCACCTCCTACTTCAGCCAAACAACTACGCACTTCACTGGGCCATACTAGATATTACAGGAAATTTATCAAGGGATATTCCCAAATTACAAAACCATTGGAGAAGTTGTTTAAGAAGGACTACTAGTATGAGTGTACAGATGAATGACATCAGAGCTTCGACACACTAAAACAAAATATGGTTACAATGCCCATTCTAGTTTTTCCAGATTAGAGAAAATAATTCCATGTTCATGTCGATGCATCTTCTATTGCATTAGGAACAATACTGACACAACCTAGAGAAGGGGACATTGATCATCCATTAGCATTTGCCAACAAAAATCTATCCACAACTGAAGTTAGTTACACCACTATACAAAGAGAGGGACTAGCCATGGTGTATGCACTGCAAAAATTCCTCCACTACTTGTTGGGAGGACACTTTAAAATGTTTATTGATCACTCCACGTTGAAGTACCTAGTCAATAAGCCAGTGTTTGGGGGGAGAATATGCATATGGATTCTACTATTTCAAGAATATGATTTTGACATCATAGTTAAGCTAGGAAGAATGGACAAGGGCCCTGACCACTTATCAAGGTTGGAACATGTGGGAGAACCCACCAGTTTGGAGGATACATTATCGGATGCACAACTGCTCACCATTAGAAATATTGATGACCACTTCGCAGACATTGTCCAGTTCCTTCCAACATGAATGGATCGAAGTGCGTATACAATTCCTCAAAAGAATCAACTAGTGGTGCGTGCTGCAGAATTTTCACTTATAGCTCGACAACTGTACAAAATGGGACTGGATGAAATATTAAGGAGGTGTGTTATGGAGATAGAGTGACCATGCATCCTCACAGAAGCTCATGAAGGAATTGCAGGAGGAAATTATGAATGGAAAGCAATTGTGCAGCAGGTTCTGCGAGCTGGCCTTTGGTGGCCTACACTACACAGAGATGCTAAAGAGTATGCCAAAGCATGTCATGTATGCCAGAGAATTGGAAAACCATCCTGAAGAGATGAAATGCCATTAGCACCGTAGATGACCCTACAAGCATTTGAAAAGTGGGCCATTGACTTCGTGGGACCTATAAACCCACCAAGAAAGTGCACATGAGCAAGGTACATTATTACTGCGACATAATACTTAACCAGATGGGCCAAAGCCAGAGAATTCAAGGACTATAGTGCAACTACAACTACGCATTTTATATTTGATGACATAATAACTAGGTTTGGATGCCCTAATATCCTTATGAGTGATCAAGGTACACACTTCATCAATATGACAGTTGAAGCCCTGACAAAGGAATTTACAGTCCACCATCATAAGAGTACACCTTACCATCCACAAGCAAACAAAATGGTTGAAGCATTCAACAAGATCTTGGAGACAACATTGACAAAGATTTGCAGCGTGAACATGGATGACTGGGATTTAAGAGTACCAGTAGTACTCTGGGCCTATAGAACCACTTGCAAGAAATTAACAATGCAGACCCCCTTCAAGTTTGTTTATGGTCTTGAAGTTGTTGTCCCGATGGAATACTTAGTACCAAGCCTAACAATTTCTTCATTTACAACCATAGATGATATCGACGTTGTTTGCGAGAGGCTTCCATAGTTTGTTGAAATGGAAAAAGATAGATTCATTGTAGGATTCCATCAGCAAGTTTAGAAGGAATGAGAAGAGGCCTATCATGATAGGAACATCAAGAAGAAGACATGCAAGCAAGGTGATTTAGTACTAGTGTATGATAGTAAGTTTATCAAATGCCCTAGGAAGTTCAGAATGAATTGGCTTGGACCATATGACATTGCCTATGTTACAGAAGGAGGAGTTACACAGCTGAAGACATTGAAGGGAGACTGGAAGGAAGGATTGGTGAATGGGAGTCGGATGAAGTTGTACTATGATAACCAGTTGCCTCACAACTCTCAGTAAAAGCATGAGGAAAAGGGTCCAGATACCAGGTGCAGTTCAAACTGGGTACCAGACATAGAAAATACAATCTACATAAGCATGGAAAGGAGGCATAAAGAAGAAAGCAAGGGTTGCCCTACGCAGTCCAAAGTCGAAGTAAAACAAGAGTATCAGATCTAAAGTGCCTCGGGATGAGTCATAGGTGAGTGTTGGGGGCCTGCTGGCCCTTGGTTATGGAAGGAAGCGAAGAACAAGGAAAGAAAGGTAAAAAGTGAGCTTCGTGGGAGACACAGTAACTATCACTGAGCCGAAGTAAGTAAAAGAGCATGAAATATGGAGCTAAGTGTGGAAAAGAAAGTCGTTAGATGAGGAGATCAGGGATGATAGATCAACAAGGAAGAAGGATCAAGGATAACTCAACAAGAAGAGAAAGCCATCATTGGATGCTTTGGAACACCGCGTGATGAAGAAGGAAAGACAGGCTGGCGAAGTCCGGAAAAAGCGGGTCAGGTTGAACTAGGGTTTTAGACACCTAGGGTTTTCGTATCTAGGGTTTTGGCACCTAGGTTTTGACCTAAGGTTGTCCGTGAGGGATTGTAATGTGTAAATAAATGTCAAGAGGACTTGGGTTGTCGTGGTGTGGTTGTCGTTATTGTTGTTGTTGTTGTTATTGTGGTTTTTGTTGGTCATTGTGTATTGGTATGATATTGTGGTTATAGCTCTATTGTGAAGGAAGAATATTGTATTGTGAGATATTTAGCTGTGTGCGAAGGTCAAGTCCTGCAGCTGGGTGCATGGGAAGGGGAGAGAAAGAGAGAGAATAAAGAATATCTTCTATCCGAGAGCGCAGATAAGAATTGTATGCTTTTCCTTAATAAATCATAAGCACAGTTCTGTGGATGTAGCCCTAGAGAGAGGGTGAACCATGTATATTTTGTGTTGTATGTGTGATTGATGCTTGGATCTCTGTCATTGCTAAATTTTTATTTGCAATTTTATGTTAGATCAGATCTACTACATAGAATAGACCTAGCTGATAAGTTATATATGAATGTTGTATTGTTGTTGTGATAGAACCACTTGATATTCTCCTAGTTGTAGACGTCCCTATCCTTCAACTGTTATTGGACTAATCGGTAGGTGCGAACACTAACTGATCTCCCTAGATCCACCTAGATCTATAACAAAACACACCAGAACATGACGCTTTCCTTAAGTTTTAGATATTTAATTTACTAACTAAAGAGGGATAGATGACATACCGTTTAAAGACCGCTTCCTCTTTCCATCGCCATCCTAGCTCCATTCCAATGCTCATACAATGATGAACTTGTAAAAGAACACAACCAACCAATGTGATAGTAATAGAATAAACTCACTATAAACCTATGTATGTGATCAAGGAATCATACAATAAAACACAACAGGATTTATAGGAAATAATCATATTATTGTATCATATTAAATGTGAAAGGGAGATTACAACCATGGCCTTGATGTCGTAAGGTCCCTTCCAACTGTCCTTCGTTCACCACACACTTTCACTCCAAGAATTCTAAGAGCACAAATCTGATAGTATTCACAATCTATCTTGACAAAGGCAAAACTCAAAACCACTCTAACCAAGCTAATAATTCCAAGCCAAATCCAACTTGGCCAATCCCAAAAGCTCCAAGCTAACCAAAAGCTAACCTTCTCCATGAGAACTCCTCTCCTTTTATAATTTGAAGAGGATAAGGTGAGGACGTTAGGATGATCCCCCTAAATCATTAAAGTGATTAAGATCCAAACCATTCGGATGCCACCTCACCATGGAAGTTTCTCCTTCTAGAAGATTCGAGAAAATACTCGTTTTTCCCACGTGTAGGCATTCTCGCACCCTTCCTATAGATCAACCTGTGAACCTATCACAACCTAGCTATGGTACAACCTGCGAGAATCAGGCATTCTCGCACCCTAGCCATAGTGCAGCCTGCGAACTTCTCTTTTTATAGGGTTTTTTCAAAGGAAAATGCAACTTCTTTTCTCAGGAAAAGTTCTTCTCCCTTCCCTCTTCAGGAACTCAGGGCACTGACCCATTTGAAGGAAACATATAGGTTTACATCATTAATGGTCATAGGGATGATGAAAATAATGTGTAACAGAGAGCCCCCCAAAGTATGAAGTTAGAACAGAGTGATAGCTGAAATACTTTGTCGAGTATGTGTAGGGAACAAGGAACAGTCGGTCGGAAACCTGCCAACAAACAAGGAAATAAAATACAATAATATATCATTACTGAGGTAGGCATTCCCATACTCA
>JASDQU010752207.1:10960-24508 GCA_032191745.1 Picea mariana
ATGATTTGTAGCTCTGTAATAGACCTGGTGTATATGATCACATTCCTACAAACCTTCCTTAACTTTAACAATAAGAGACTAGCATTTTCATCACACTTTTCTTTAGTCTCACATGCCTAGTTTTGGATTAGTCAACAACCCTAACTTGAACTAATCATAACTTTGAACCTGTAATTTATGAAGATCTGAAACTGATACACAATGTTATTCAGTTTGTTTTATGCAATTCCTCCAGGTGACATTACTTGGAACCTCTCAAAAAATGAGTTATAGCAAAAATGGCATAACTTGTTGAATTCTAGTTTATTCTAGAGAGCGACCTTGTAGAGCATGTGATGCAGGAGCATCTCTCCAATCCAGCCATGCACCAGCCAGCCATCCAACTCAGTGCACACATTCAATGAGGAAAGGCGCAGCCCTTTCACGTTTTGAATTTGAATGTGAGGCATTTCATATTTGTAAGGTTGTTAGAGCCAAAAGGTCGTGTCTATACGCAGGCTTTAGATGTAGATAGCCTTTAATGGTTGTAAGGCCGAGATCTAGCTCCGATCTGGACTAGACAACCATTAATTGTAAATTCAATGTAATTGAATAGAGTAGGTAGAATGGAGGAAAGAGATCGAAGAGCCCCCTCATGTAAAAGATCTTTTGATCTTGTTTGAAATAAGTAGAGGTAGAAGAGAATAGAGAAAAGAGAGAGAGAAGGAGCCGAGACTCTGTCAAAGTCTGAGCTCATGAACACCTTGTAAAGCAGGCATTTGATGTTAATACAAACCAAAGCAACTTTTCTTACATATTTTCTATGTTGTGTGAATGTCTAGGTGTGTTCTATTTATGTTGTGAATGTATGCTGTAGATGTGCATTTACAGGGATGGATAGGTTCTGCTATCTGTAGAGTTCTTTGATTTTATATTGGAGTTCTTTGAGGCTTCATGCCAAGAGGGCGTGACAGAACACTGTGGGTTCTGATAGCCAGTGCTTAGAGAGCACTTCCAATTCTGCAGAATTTGGACAGGGACGTGCTAGGAGGGCACACCAACTGAAATCATTAACTTAGGGGAAGACCTCAAGGTTGTTGAATACCTTAGAGGTGAGACTGTGCAGAGGAGGACACAGTAGAAGACAGAATCTCTGAGGAGTTCTGTAGAGCTCTACCAAGAGGGCATTGAGTAGGAGCTAGAGTGCACAGAGAGAACTCTTTGAGTTCTGGAATAGAAGAAGAATCCAAGGAAGGATCTTCAAAGGGTTGTTGAACACCCTGCAGACTCAGCAAGAGGTTTGCTTGAGAAAAGGAGTGCTAGGAGGGCATCAGGTTCTCCATCTGAGGGAGGAGAAAGGGTTAACCCCTTAGAATTCAAAGCTACAAGAAAATCTCAAAAGAGATAGCACCTTTGTGCATGCAAAGACTCTGCGAGGAGTGCAGAAGTCAAAGAATAATTTGAGGATTTAAGGAGAGAAGATTAGGAGAAGTAGTGCTTTCATGCACAGAGCATAGCTGCAGAAGTCAAAGAGACCAAGGGACTCTTTGGATATTTTAGAATCCCAAAAGATCAGGAGGGACAACGTCCTTAGAACGCAAGCAGGAGCCGAGGTTGCATGCTTCACAGAGCTGAGACAAAGGCCGAGGCCTTTCAGATGTTGAAAATATTCTAAGGCAGGAAGAAGAGCACATAAGGGGGGAGCACAGCTACCGTCAGATCCCACACAGATCGCTGATAGTCATTGGATCTGGGAGAAGGGGCGTATGATTTAAGCTCGCATATGATCTGAGAAGAGGCTCATTGAAGCCCTGAAACAACGAACACATCGGGATTTCAGAGATTCAGGATTCTGCATTCCGGGAAGTCCAAGGAGCAAGGACCGGGTAACCTTGTATTGGGGGCTTGCAGAGTCATGAAACCCTGAAAGGATCATGACCGTTCATTTGTAGGAGGACATGATCGTTATTTTGTAGGAGGACACGTGGCGAGCGATCAAGGCATCGAAAAAATCTCTGCAAGGGATGATTTCGGCATTTCGGGTACTGTGGATGTGAAAGGTAAGAGTTTGAAAACTCTTGACCCATAAAATCCTGAAAGAGTCTGAGTTGTTGGATCAAGGGAGCCTTTGAGTCATTGATCTTGTTCAGAGGAGGAGAACCAGAGGGTTCGGGATTTTGGTACTTCGGTATTTCAGCTACCGGGACTACAAGACGATAAGGCATTGATGCGCTAGGAGTCGTGGAATTCCAAAACGTGAATTCCCAAAAGCATAGAAGGAGTGTAGCCTGGTCACGAGGGCAAGAGCCAGATTTCGGCATACCAGATATCGGGATTTTGAAAATCCTTAGGACATGAAATCTAGGCTCTTAGGAATGGAGATCCCAAAAGGATCAGGGCCGTTGATTTGAGGGTGGATCATAACCGTTGATCTTGGCCAGAAGTGAAAGGACTATATCGGTATTTTGGATACCGGGAAGTCTAGAGAGTAGGGACAGGAAGTGGAAACCTTGCATCGGGAAAGCCCGAAACGTGAAAGCCCAAAGTCACTGAGGAATAGCATGAGAAGCGGAGGACAGGTGTATTCATCGACATTTCAGAGTTCGAAACTTTAGGAGTTCCGAGGATATGAGAACCAAGCATTTCTGCATCAGAAAACCCAAAATCGTGAAAGGAGGAGACAACAGGGAAATAGGCATTTCAGCATTTCGAAAATCGGCTTTTCGGGAGTCTTGAGGACAAGAAGCCAGGTGCTTTGTGTCGGTCAACCCTGAAGAGGACTGCAGTCATATGAGGGGAGTTCATATGGACCAAAGACATGGCCTAGAGGGCTAATCGTCGTTGAGTGCTATTTCATCATTTCGGGGATCGGGGGATCGAGAAGGTAGAGGTTCTCGACATCAGGACTAAGAAAGTCACGAAACCTAAAATTCAGTTTCGGGAAAAGGTTGCGGTCATGCTGAGGCCGTGTGCTGGTGAAAGTTCATGCCTGTGGCATGCATGTGTAGGTGGAGTTTCACAAAGGACTTGTGGATCAAAGATTGGAGATTCCAGCAGGGAATCAAAGGGGTCGCTTCGGCTTGAGGAGGTTTTTGAACGATCTTGCGTGGACCTCGACACGAGGGTTTGGGGGTTTGCATCAATTATGGTATCAGAGCCTGACTCTGTTTGTATATTTTAGGCAGAGAGAGCCGGAAGAAAAAACTATGGTACACATCAGTTTGGTATCAGAGGCAGCTTGCAGAGACAGGCAGAGGAAGGCAGAATACTGGAACTCTGTGGTGATTGTTAGCAGGTGCACAACAGTCAATAGACATTCATGTGGACTATAAGGAGAGGCTGGAAGCACTCTCAGTTGCAGAGTGACAGCAGCAGGTTTTCTAGGAGGGCAGACAAAAATAGGAAGATGGCTACTAAAGGCCATGCACACGGTGGAAATAAGATCCATCAGCAGCAGGAGAACATTGCAAGGGATAAAGAACTTGTTGAGATCAGGGAAAGGATGGATGAGCTTGCATTGTAGATGTAGAAGAATGCTAAGTCAAGATGGGTATATGAATGGCCCATGAAGACACAGGTAAAATGGCCAGTCAGGGAATTGGTGGTCAAAAGGCAACAGAGGCTGTTAAAGGGATGGTTGAGGCATGCTGAAAACCTCAACAGACCAGAGGAGAAAATGGTTCAGGTGTGTGAACCAGAGGATGGGAGAACCCTCAGTAGTGAGGATGACATGGGATCAGATGAAGATCTGAAGGATTGCCAAGAGGGCAGAGCAGAAGTTTCCAATTGCCAAGAGGGCAATGAGATGATATCACTGTGGGATCTCATGGACTGTCAAGAGGACAGTAGGAAAATTTCACTTTGTCAGGAGGGAAATAAGATGAGATCCGAGGATCTCATAGACTGCTAGAAGGGTAGCAGGGAAATCCCATATTGCCAAGAGGGCAAGGGAGAGAAGATGAACTCGGAGTTGAGTTCATATCAGCAGATGCAGCTGATGGAGAAGGAGGATCAGAGAAATCTTCTGATCATTGGAAGAATTGAAATATTCCTGCAACCTAGATCAGTTGGGGCTAAAACTTGTGTTGTAGATGCAACAATAGCAGAAGGACAACCAACAAAGACTATCATGGGAAAAGAAGTGGAGCAGCCACTGATGACTTCCCAAGTAGAAGAAGAAGAGGAACATTCCGAGGAATGGCTCAAAATTTTTAGCCAGGAAGCTGAAATGACTGCAACACTGAAGCTTGCAGCAGAAAAAATAGAGGAGGAAGCAGATAGCATGGGCTTTGCTGATCTATACCAAGAATTTGAAACCCTGGAGAGAAGGATAGAGGTGCAGAGCATGCACATCCAACAGATGAGGTTGGAAATTGATGGAGGAGATTTCTGTGACGAGGAGAAACTGGAAGGAGCTGGAGACATACCAGCTAGAGGAATGGCAGTAACAACACCGTCAGAGATGATGGATGAAAACAGATCAGTCAAGAGGGGACTGCAGAGGAGACTGCAGCAGAGTGGACACTTAGTGCCACACAGAGAGAGATGACAGTCAAACTATCAGATGAAGAGGCTGAGCAACAACTCAGTAATGAGATTGCAAAAGAGAAACTTGCAATAGGGTGGCAAGTTAAGGCCACAAGAGATGGCATAGGAGATCATGGTGATCTACCCATTTGCAGAAAGAATTTGTAGCAGAGGAGACTGCATGAACAGAGACATCCATTGCAACAGCTGGACGAGGTGATCGATGAGATCAGGGGGCTGATGATCAGATCACAAGAGACTACCAGCAAGGAGATGGTGAGCAGAAGGGAGACTGCTAGAGCAGTAGCAAAGTAGCAACAACAACATCAGCAAAGAGATGGAGCAGAGAGACAGCTCCGAAGAGTTTTTTGGGATCCAGGAGGATTTCAACAGCCAGGGTGGAGAGCTCATGAGCAGGGGCTCATGAATTTTGCAGCAGAGGAGTATGATGCAGGAGCATCTCTCCAAGCTAGCCATGGCCTAGCCAACCAACCAACTTAGCGCTCGCATTCAATGAGGAAAGGCGCATCCCTTTCACGTTTTGAATTTGAATGTGAGGCATTTATAATTTGTAGGACTGTTAGAGCCAAAAGGTCGTGCCTATACGCAGGCTTTAGATGTATATATCCTTTAATGGTTGTAAGGCTGCGATCTAGCTCCGATCTGAACTAGACAACCATTAATTGTAAATTCAATGTGATTGAATAGAGTAGGTAGCTTTAAGGGAGGAGCTCAAAGAACCCCCTCATGTAAAAGATCTTTTGATATTGTTTGAAGTAAGTAGAGGTATAAGAGAATAGAGAAGAGAGAGAGAGAAGCAGCCGAGACTCTGTCAAAGTCTGAGCTCAGGAACACCTTTTAAAGGAGGCATTTGATGTTAATACAAACCAGAGCAGTTTTTCCTGCATATTGACTATGTTGTGTGAATGTCTATGTGTGTTCTATTTATGCTATGAATGTATGTTGTAGATGTGCATTTACAGGGACAAATAGGTTCTACTATTTGTAGAGTTCTTTGATTTCAGGTTGGATTTCTTTGAGGCTTCATGCCAAGAGGGCATGACAGAACACTGCGGGTTCTGATAGCCAGTGCTTAGAGAGCACTTCCAATTCTACGGAATTTGGACAGGGATGTGCTAGGAGGGCACACCAACTGAAATCATTGATTCAGGGGAAGACCTCAAGGTTGTTGAATACCTTGGAGGTGAGACTGTGCAGAGGACACAGTAGAAGACAAAATCTTCGAGGAGTTCTATAGAGCTCTGCAAAGAGGGAATTGAGTAGGTCCCAGAGCGCACCGAGAGAACTCTTTGAGTTCTAGAATAGAAGAAGAATCCAAGGAAGGATCTTCACAGGGTTGTCGAACACCCTGCAAACTCAGCAAGAGGTTTGCTTGAGCAAAGGAGTGCCAGGAGGGCATCAAATTCTCCATCTAAGGGAGGAGAAAGGGTTAATCCCTTAGAGGTCGAAGCTACAGGAAAATCTGAGAAGAGATAGCACCTTCATGAGTGCAAAGACTCTGCGAGGAGAGCAGAAGTCAAAGAATCCTTTGAGGATTTAAGGAGAGAAGCTCAGGAGAAGTAGTGCTTTCATGCACAGAGTATAGCCGTAGAAGTCAATGAGACCAAGGGACTCTTTGGAGAGTTTAGAATCCCAAAAGCTCAGGAGGGACAGCGTCCTTAGAACACAAGCAGGAGCCGAGGTTGCAGGCTTCGCAGAGTTGAGACAAAGACTGAGGCCTTTGAGATGTTGAAAATCTTCTAAGGCAGGAAGAAGAGTGCACAAGGGGGGAGCACAACTGCCATCAGATTGCACACAGATCGCTGATAGTCGTTGGATCTGGGAGAAGGGGCGTACAAGTTAAGATCACATATGAGTTGAGCAGAGGCTCATTGAAGCCCTGAAACAACGAACACATTGGGATTTCAGAGATTCATGATTCAGCATTTTGGGAAGTCCAAGGAGCAAGGACTGGGTAATCTTGTATCGCGGGATCATAGATTCATGAAACCCCAAAAGGATCGTGACCGTCCGTTTGTAGGAGGACACATGGTGATTGATCAAGGCATCGAAAAAATCCCCGAAAGGTATGATTTCGGCATTATGGGTACCAGGGATTTGAAAGGTAAGAGTTCAAAAACTCTTGATCCATAAAATCCTAAAAGAGTCTGAGCCGTTGGATCGAGGGAGGCTTTGAGCCGTTGATCTTGTTCAAAGGAGGAGAACCRGAGGGTTCAGGATTTCGGTACTTCAGTATTTCAGCTACCRGGAGTACGAGAGGACAAGGCATTATTGCGCTAGGAGTCACGGAATTCTGAAACAAGAATTTTYGAAAGCGTAGAAGGAGTGTTGCCGGGTCACAAGGGCAAGAGTCAGATTTCGGCATACCAGATATCGGGATTTCAGAAATCCTGAGGACATGAAATACGGGCTCTTAGGAATGGAGATCCCGAAAGGATCAGGGCCGTTGATCTCGGCCAGGAGTGAAAGGACTGTATCGGTATTTTGGATACTGGGAAGTCTAGAGAGCAGGGACAGGAAGTGGAAACCTTGCATTGGGAAAGCCCGAAATGCGAAAGCCCGAAGTCGCTGAGGAATAGCACGAGATGCAGAGGACCGGTGTATTCATTGGCATTTCGGAGTTCGGAACTTCAGGAGTTCCGAGGATATGAGAACCAAGCATTTCGGCATCAGAAAACCCGAAATCGTGAAAGGAGGAGAAAGCCGGGAAATAGGCATTTCGACATTTCAGAAATCAGATTTTCAGGAGTCTTGAGGATAGGAAGCTAGGTGCTTTGCGTCAGTGAACCCCAAAGAGGACTGTGGTCATATGAGGGGATGTCATATGGACCAAAGACATGGCCCAGAGGGCTAATCACCGTTGAGTGCTATTTCGACATTTCGGGGATTGGGGGATCGAGAAGGCGGAGGTTCTCGACATTAGGACTCAGGAAGTCTAGAAACCCGAAATTCCATTTCGGGAAAAGGTTGTGGTCATGCTGAGGTCGTGTGCAGGTGAAAGTTCGCGCCTGTGGCATGATTGTGCAGGTGGAGTTTCACGAAGGACCTGTGGATCAAAGATTGGAGATTCCTACAGGGAATCAAAGGAGCCGCTTTGGCTCGAGGAGGTTTTTGAACGATCTTGCGTGGACCTCGACATGAGGGTTTGGGGGTTTGCATCAGCGTGCTCCGAAAGAAATATTCTTTGAATTGATCTGAAAGTGTTACACAGAATATTGCAGATTGTACCCTAGCCAACAGATTTGGTCTCACTGAATTTGGATCTGTTATGAAGAAGTTATGATGTTTTTACTCGAAACACCTATTTTTGACTAGTTTCAGGACTAGCCACAAACCTTATTTTCCACGGAGTGTAACTCCCAAAATACAACGACCCACAAGCTGAATTGTTTACCACAGATACTTGGGTATGTTTTCTCAATGGCATAGAAATTTCACGGTTTGAATCATTATAGAAAAAATAGTTATAGCGAAAATGGTGGGATGACTTGTAAATAACATACCTTAGAAAGAACCATCAAAAGAATTTATCCTTCCTTGCATTTCGGCCTTCTTTTCTTCACCTTCCCTCAGAAACTCGGCTTAGATATCCTTGGTTTACCTCAGACACCTATAGATATTCAATATGTTCAAGTTTGTTTAAAATGAGAGAGCCTTGCCTCTTATTTATACTCTCCAAGTAGTTTCCTAAAAAACATCTTCTAGGTCACTTGGCCCACTTTCTTTATTTTAGGGTTAACCCACTTCTAATTTCTCCATTAAATTTATTATTGAAATAATCTATTTTGTATTCACTTTGAATTATAATACACTCATCACTTCACTTTATTATTTACCTTTTAAAATCTCTTAAACCACTTTGACTACTTTGACCTTTTGGTGCTGTTAGATGACATATGAGGGTCCTCCAACTTCGTAAGGCCATAACTCTCAAACCGTGAGGAGTTATGTGACATTCCACATACCACCAGAAATGGAATGACATGTAATTTCTATCTAGAATAGTATTACCTTCAAATATAGCAAAACTCATACCTTTATTCATCAAACAAACTTGGGTCCATTACCCAAACCTGGGTTCTCCAACTTCACATGGTCATAACTCTCTAATCGTGAGGAGTTATGTGACGTTTTACATACCACCTGAAATGGCATGAAAAGCACTATCCATCTAAGATAGTTTTCCTGACAAATTCACTGTCCTTCATCTCATTATTCCACAATTAAGCATGGGTTCTCTTACTCCGCAAAGCGTCTTCCCGTGAGGGCTTTCACCATAAGGGGACCACTTTGGAGTTCATTCATATTTACTTCTTATCAACCATGAAAAAACAATAATGAGTCATATTTACATCAAACAATATTGGGTCCATTACCCAAACCTTTGTGTTATGGGGCTTTCTTCAAGGGTTGACATCAATGACAACCAACCTTAATCAACAGTGAATGAAGTACTTATCTATTACAAGTTGCAGGCAACCGGTTGACTGTGGGTGTTCTCATTTCCACCCAACCATAGCCTCAGAGGCATTCATTCTTAGTGCTCTAACCACCCGCTTGCCAAGATATGATATCACTAGGGAATTTATGCCAATTCTTAGAAATCCTTTCTCTGTCACAGCTTTTGCGAGGTTTATTAGATGTTTCCTCAACATCGAGTCCGCGGCCTTCTGCTTAGGTCTTGTTCTCTGCAAACTCTGAGAGATTTCTTTCTGTGTCACGACCTCGACGAGGTTCATCAGATTCTCCCTCTACATCAAGTTCACAGCCTTCTGCTCATTCTCCGTTGGAGAGCTCCACGTGTTCTCCTCTCTTCTTTGTATATCCGCATACCTTGCACACACACCGCTCCTTGGGAAGGTTCTCCTTCCTATCCTGTTCATTCTGTCAGAAGGAAACTCGGTTCAGCCTGGGTCTGCAGGACCTTGTGGTACTTCAGGCTGACATTCTTCAGCTAGAACATGCTTCCATTCATGGGGTGGTTGATGGTTCAACCACCGATCCTTTCTTCATTAACTCATTCCTATCCTTGGGAACCAGAGAAGGGTTATTATCCTCATCAAATAGAAAATTCGGGGTCATTTGACATAATGAACCCTCTCTATGGTTTTCGCATTTGTTTCCTCTAGTGATATCATGGCGAGTACTTCAAGGCTTCTTCACTCCACAATCAATTATTGACAGTTCTAAACAATAATAGATTTACATTATTCCCATGTCATAACCTGGTGATCATAATTAATGATTAATTACAAGCTAGAGAAACAAGGGTATTACAAAAACTCTGCATGCTTCAATATTCAATTGTTGATTGCTGCAAATTCATGATGTCAAATGGTGATAGATCATATGCCAAGACGTGATGCGAAAAAACATGTTCAACTCAATGCCAAGACGTTATCACTCTAGCGTCGAGTCTCCCGCTTTTCACACAGAGATATGATAACATTGTTACCATGTTAAGTGAGTTAAGTGAGAAAGAAGGACCCCCACTATCAAGCTCGTTTCTCTTTCTTTTATAACAGATGTTCCATCTTCCCTCCAGGCGAGCTCCTGCTTAACGATTACATGTACATCCACCTCATTACTATCTGGTCATATTTCTCAGTGATTTTTGCTAGAAATATCCTTTATTTTGTGTCCTTATTCTCAGAGATCTGGTGATGCTTTTCTTCAGCTATTTTGGCGGCATGGTTTTCAGGAAAACGCGTCCTCTTTTCACTGTAAATTCGTACTCTTTAATTTAGCAGATTGATGGGTTTCTTTCCCAACAAAAAAATTTCTCAACAAAATCGCGGATTCTATCCCAGCAAAATTTACGCAGCGAAATTTAGGGCAAATAGGGTAAATAAGGTAAATTTGATGCGATCTGTGGCGTTTTGTTAGATACAATCTCCAGAAAAAAATCATCGATCCAATCTCCACGTTTCTGTATCCTCACTTGCTACGGATCGTGGCCATATTTCCTCAATGATTTGGTGCGTAGCATCCTTATGCGGTCTCTTTTCTTCTCCAGGCTGGTTGGTTCCTTAATGCACAGTAACTCATGGCACAGTAACAAAATTTCCAACTCATGGCACCCCCACGCGAATTAATCTCCCATCTAATCGATACACGATAAAAACCCTAATTTGTTGGAAGTATGTGGCTCAAAACCTAATTCAGTACAATCTTTTGGCACTGCTATCCTTCGACATAATCTCACGAGTACAATCTTGTGATGTGACGCCCAAACTCTTTGACCAAAACGTAGCATCCTTGAGACGTACACCACTTGGCAGCCTTATGGCCTTGCAATGTGAGAGATGAGTTGGCTCCAAAATATCCTTTAAACTGGTTCACTATAATTTATGCAGAAGACAAGAAAAGAGTTCAGTGTTCAAAACATCACTCTATGATATATTATAAACCTTTTATTCCTTTTAACACTCTTACCCCATATAATGGAAGAAACAAATTAGTTGCACCAATCTCAAGTGAAACTATGCTTGTTATTTTGTTCAATCCACGAGAATGACAAGCTCTATTTTGTTCAACCACGAAAATGACCAGCTCTATTAGAAACTTTTTCTTCCTTTTAACATCGTTACCCTATTAGAAACCTTTTTCTTCCTTTTAATATTGTTACCCTTTTTACTCGAAGAAACAAATTAGTTGCATCAATATCAAGTGAAACTATGCTTTTTATTTTGTTCAATCCACCAGAATTTAGAGGAACATGTTCACATGCTAAGGATAACATAAGTTAAGAGGTTTTTGGAATGGTTAAACTTTGCATTGGATTCATTTACATCAAAAGAAATTTTGATGATTTTATCAAGAAGAATGAAAGATTTAAACATGAAATTTTCAAATACCCACTCAAAAACTACCATGAAAAATCATCAACCTAAGCATATTGTTTGTTTTGATGATTTTATCAAGAAGATGAATGAAATGATTTAAACATGAAATTTTCAAATACCCGCTCAAAAACTACCATGAAAAATCATCAACCTAAACATATTGTTTGTTTTTATGATTTTATCAAAAAGATCAATGAAATGATTTAAACATGAAATTTTCAAATACCCACTCAAAAACTACCATGAAAAATCATCAACCTAAACATATTGTTTGCTTTGATGATTTTATCAAGAAGATGAATGAAATCATTTAAAAATGAATTTTTCAAATACCCACTCAAAAACTACCATGAAAAATCATCAACCTAAGCATATTGTTTGATACATTTGATAATAACACTTATAACTTTGATAACCAATTAGTTTTTATGTACCAAAGTTATTCCTCACTCATAAAATTGCTTAACAATATGTAAAAGTTTGTTTTTAATGTTTTTCTCAATTAAGAATACTCAAACTTGTTAATGGAAAAAAAGCACAAAAATCATTTTTCATTGAAAGTAATAGCTTTGTAAAATTATATGCTTTGTTCAAATTAAAAACCATTAGTTCACCTTTTATCGTTTGAGTATATTCTTTTAAGTTGTGGAATGAAATGTTTATTAGTAAGCTTTAAACAAATTGTTTTAATTTTTCCAAAAAGTGTAAAAAATACAAAAGGCATTGTTTTCAAAATTAAAGTTTTAGGCTTGTTGAAAATATATGCTTTATTGAAATTGAAAATTAACTTCTCGTTTCCTTTTCTTGATCTATGCTATTTTAAGACATCGATAGAATTGTGTGTGAATAAGCTTTTAATTGAATTATTTCAACATGTCAAAGAATATAAAATTATGAATATAGTCTCATTTTTAATAAAAGTTTAATGCTCATAAAATTTGATACATTATTCAAATTCAGAAATGTCAACTCATTCTCACTCATTGACATATATTATTTGAAGCTAAAGATTAAAGTACTTAAAATTTAGCATTTAGTTAAATTATTTCGATCCACCAAAATGCTCAGCTAGCTCATTTACCCATTAAAACCAAATTTTGGTGACAATGTCGAAACATCACGATGAATCAAAATTAACCAAGAAAAGGCCTGAGACTACTTTGAGTAAGTCTAGATGATCATTTTAAACAATTTTGAATAATTAAAGAGCATAAATACTCAAATGGTGTAATCATTACTTATGCGATAAAAAATGGGACGAAACAAGTTTACGTGACACAACAATCCCATCACTGAAATCATAATCATTAAGCTAGATGCATGGGTGGAATTTCTCTAATGATGCTTTTTTGTTCTGACAGTATTATATCACTAGATCATCGTCTCATGAGAGATAAGAGAAAACAAAATTGATGATAAGAAGCACAAAAAACCAAACACCCAAGCAAGGAAAACATCAAACCATCCCTTCAAATCAAGCAAGACATAATCAAATGTAAATGAAAGTAGTGTTTTCAAAAATTAAAATGGGGGACCCTTTACTTTTGTCAAAATAAAAGGGGCTTGTTGAGGGCTCAACACATCCCAAACCTAAATCCAAGGCAACCAACTCAACAAGCACGTGCACTAGAGTTTTCATTTCCACCCAAAACAAAATTGAAATGAAAAGAACAAAGATGTTCTTTAAGAATGTGTGTGTGTACGTTATTACGAATAGGAATGAAAACACGTTCCTTCTAACAAAAAATCACTCTCTCTTTCTCTCTCTACCCCCCTCTCCCTCCCTCCCTCCCTCTATATTCATCTTTCTCTTTGAACACTTTCTGCCAATATCTCACTCGCTCTCTCCACACTTTCTCTCTATATCCCTCTCCCTCTCTCTTTGTGCCCTCTTCCCCTCTCTCCTTGTTTCCATATTCCCCCTCCTCTCTCTCCACCACAATCACTCTCTTCATATTCTCTGCACATTCCTCCCTCTCCCACCCTTTAAATATCTCTCCCTCTCCCTCTCCCTCTCCCCCCTACTCTCTCTCTCCCTCCCACTCTCCCCCCCCTCCTCTTTCTCTCTCTTTCCTCCCACCCCATATCTTCCCTCTCTATCCCTCTCCCCTCCCTCCCTCTCTCCATGCCTTACCCTCTTTTCCCCACTCTCTCTCTCTCTTTCTCTCCAACATTA